>JAPYZJ010002996.1:0-20791 GCA_030522765.1 Ophioninae sp. B BG-2022a | reverse complement strand
TAAAAGGCTCTATTTAATCGGAAATTTTCCGCTGATTACGAATATGCTCGAAATTTTGCCGAAAGTGCAAAATTAGACTGGGAAAATGCGAAAAACCTTCTAGAATGTTTTTTCGACATTTTTCTCTAGAAATGGAGAGTTCAAGACGAATTAAATGGTGAGTTTGTCCCAAAATAAATAACAATTCAGGGGTTGATTCAGGAACCATACATGCTTGTATCAATCGACTCAGAATTTCACGCCCAACTCCCCATTTCACGGATGACATTCTTACGTGGGACATCCTGTATATATATACATGTATGTGTACATGATACACGTGTAGGCGATGTATTCGTGACCAACGTGAGCTCTCTCTGTTGTGAAGCCGGCTCTCGAAGAAAGTCCGTGGTATCGTTAAGGAGAGAAAGAAAGAGAGAGAGAGAGAGAGAGAGAGAGAGAGACGAAAAGCTACTGGCCCAGTGGCCAGTAGACCAACCTCGCGTCGCGATACTCTTTTTGCACTAAAATTTAATTAGACCCACGGAGCGCCGGTCTCGATTTGAAATGACTTTAACGAAGGAGCGAAAGAGAGAGAGAGAGAGAGAGGGAGAGAGAGAGAGAAAGAGAGATAGGAACAAAGGAAGGGAGGGGGCAAAAGCCTCGAATTTTTTTGCGCTTGTGCCCTATTGCTATTTCCGAACCCGTTTTTGTTTCGTGGGCTCGCGTCTCTTCGCAATGGAACATGAAACTATAAAGATCCGGAAAGCGAAAGAAACCGAAAGCCCGACCGAGCAAAATTTTTTCAAAATCTTTTTTATTTTATTTTATTTTTTTGCTTTTGTCTACGTAGTGTCTTCTCTTTCTTTCTCATTTGCCATTTTAACCCGGATTCGAGTGCGTCCGTTTCTTCGGGTACGGAGACTTCTCGGTATCTTTCTCTTTTCGTTGTCCTATAATTTCTACGTCTCAAAGAAGCAACCGAGAGGCTCTTCGAAATGCTGAGCGAAAAATATGTACGCCCGCCGCGATGAATATACCGAGTAAACGGGAGAGAGAAAAAGAAGGAGAAAGAGACAGAGGGAGAAGGGAAATGGAAGACAGCGTTAAATAGTAGAGGAGAAAAGTCATCGAGGGGATGGAGAAAACACGAAAGAGGGTGGGAGTGTTATAGTCGAGGAATTTTAAGCCGTGAACCTTGTACCGCCGTCCTTTTTACCAATCGAATGGGAATACCAATGGTAACGTATAGAACTCCCCCCTTCTTCCCCCCTCCACGACTGCGCTTATACAAGGATACCAAACGCGTATTCGTAGCCACGTTACACGTGCGAAATCGTCGACGCCGAGAGTAAGGAATCGACGTCTCACCGTGCTAACTTTGCGACCCTCTTACCTCGTGGACTACTCGATATACTGTACGTTATACGGACGATCCGGTATCCCGTGTTCTCGTACACTTGAATCAGCATTCTCAGAAGGTATCTCTTACGCGAATCTAGCCGAGAGCTAGGGCGAGGCAATTTTATTCAGACGATGGGCAATCCCAGTTGTTTATGCCCAAACTCAAATCAAAAGGTGCAGCAAAATTTTGCATCCCCAAATTTGGAATTTTTTCAACGTGTTTCGAAAGTCGTAATAACAGGTGGTGGAGCTGGGAAGATTCTAGCATACACCTAGATTTGACGGAAGGGGTTGAAATTTGCATCCTTGGGACGTAGAATTTTTTTTTGTTATTGATACTGATTCTTTTGGTCTATTTTAAATATTGAAATTATTGTTTTTATTCTTTTTGAGTGATTGAAATATTCTTTCGTTTACTGACATTATTTTTATTTATTTTTGTTTGATTTATTGATATTTTTTAAAAGCATAGATATTTTATTTTATTTTTCTTTCAAGTATTGATTTTTTTTTGCTTCATCCTATCATTCTTTTTGTTTCATTCATTGAAATATATTTATTCCAATTCTTAACGTTATTTTCTATGATTCGTTTTGAAAATTGAAATTATTCTGTTAATTTCATTACTGAATTACTGAAATGTTTTCAAATTTCAATTATCATCGAGACCTATCAATTCTAAATTTGTAGTAAATAATTAAACAATGATTCAAGAAATACTCCTACAATCTCCATAAAATCATCATCCAAATCAGCGATCAGAAATTTGTCAAATAAAAAAAAGAAAAAAAAAAAAGATAATTCCGTTCGAATGGGAAACCGAGAGAGCGTTAATAACGTCTTCGCGCGATGTCATCGTTAACGAAGGTCTAGCAAGAACTTCGAGTCTCGCATTGTTCAATTGTGAAAATGAGCATTCCCGGTTGCTCCCATGGGATTTTAAGTTCGCAATAATTCTCGGTCGGTGGTTTTGTCAACGCGAAACAAACGAGTACTCCATTTTCTTTCTACGAACGTCCGCGGCAGTCTCCTGTCTGCATTGGCCATCCATCTCTATCCTCGTCTTTATTTATCTACGGGTGTATAACCCTTACATATATATATACATATACACATATACATACTCGGTGCGTAAATACAAGAGGGCGCACTTTCGTCGCTGTCTCTTCTCGAAGGAGCTAAAAATGAGACGCGAACGAGATCCGGAAAAAGTCACGGATTGATACACTCGTGTTTGTGCGTTCCCTACGTGTACACGCTCGGATCATCGAATGACGGGGGGGGGGGGGGGGGGGGGAGGGGGGGGGGGGGGGGGGGGGGGGGGGGGGGGGGGGGGGGGGGGGGGGGGGGGGGGGAAGGAGGATAAGTAGGAGGGCAGAGGGAAAAGCAAGAGGCCGCGTGCGCTTCGCGTTTATATATAGCTTGTACCGTGTGTACTTGCAATCTTCTTTTCCTTCGTTACTCGTTCCACGTTTCTTTATCCGTTTAATCCATACCTTTATGTATATATATATATATATATACATATACATATACGTACATATTCTATATATATAGGTATACAGAGGTATATATATGTATATATAGAAACGCTCGTACGTATACGTAGAGACGAAGAGGACAAACGAAAAACCCACACGTACACGGGAATCCATACGTAGCTGCGTAGCCATCTATCCCTTGTCCTTTTCTCTAACGTGCCGGACAAGAAAATACCAACGTTGACGACGAGGCTCGTCGCTCGACTTTCAGTACTCGCCGGTTCAGTCTACCCGGTCCTGTACACGGTGGCGAAGTCGAGTTTTCCCTCCTCTCTCTCTCTCTCTCTCTCTCTCTCTCTCTCTCTTTCTCGCCACTTCACTCCTCCTCTGCCTCCCTCCCCCCGATTCCCTCACTTTCCTTCTTCTCGTCTCGCCCTCGGTCTACCCGGCTAGATGGTCACTGATTCTAGATACCGGCCAAGATTCTAGATCCCGGTCTCCCCACCGTGATCGCGGAGGATCGGAGGGAAGGATCGTCTCCAGCCGTAGGATAGATATATGTATATATATATGAATGATTCCTTGTAAGAACGTTCAGCTTTTCCCTATGCGACGAGGTTATAAAAAAGGGAACGAGAATTAACCGACCGAGCAACCAGCGTTGAGTCTCACTTTGGACAACCTCAAATGTCTCTCGTACTACGTACGTTTACGTAGATTACGTTTACGTTAGATTTTCATTTGTACGCGCCTAGGGTCTCCGGAACAGTACAAAAGTTCATTTTTCAAAAGATATTTAGGTTTGCTGAAGAGGAAATCTAGTTTTTGCTTATTTTTTTTAATTTCCAACAAAAAAATTTTCAGTTTTTTGAAAATCGCGTTTACCATTTTTGGGTTTTTTTTATTTCACGGTTAAGAACGAATATTAAAAATACGTTTTTTGATAGTGCGAAAGTTTTTTCAGTAGTTCAGAACGTTGACATTTCCGCACGATTTTTTTTCGTAAATTCGTTGAACGATTTATATATAAAATTTACGAAAAAAATCACAAGAAAAATTCTTACCCACAAACTTGAAAATATTTTTCAAAATTTCCCCTATGTATGATCAGGGATTTCTACTAGTTTTTTAGGTAACAATTTTCTTACGTTTTTTAATTCGTTAATTCATTATACGATCTATTAATTAAATGAATGATAAAACCTACTAATTAAGGGCTGGATAAAATATGTATTAATTAATTTACGATAAAGTTGAAATTTATTAAACGATCTATTAATTAAATATGGGATAAAAATGAGACGTGCTAGGTGAACGATGTCGAAGAATCCGTGGTCGACATCGATTTTTCACGGTGTTTCTTTTCCACATGTCCCACGTTCAAGAAAAAGCGGAGCCATTGGTGGTTTCCTTACGCGAATAGTACAAATTTGCAGCGTCGCGAAAGTGACGCGAATGCGTTTTACGGGAGAATTGAGAAATATGTCAGGTTAGAGGGAGGGCAGGGTCGATGGAGAAGAGAAACGAGTGCGATGAAACGATGAGCGAGCCAATGAGGAGAGACGAGTGGAATGAGGCAGAGGGAAGGGAGACTTTAGTCTCGGACTATAAATTCAAGGCCATCCTCTTTATATTTAACCAGGACTCGCGGACGCGCACTTTTGATATCTCTTTCTCCGGTTCTTACCGCGCGTTGTCTTTGGTGAATGTTGCTGACGTGAATTCCCGCACTTAGGGTTGATAGTTTAAACGAAAATTCCGGAATTGGTTTATCGAGCTTTTTTCTACGGCTGGCTCTTTCGTCATTGACGAGCCGGAACGCAAAGCCAACTAGCAAATGGAGCAACTCTATAAAACTCTTAGAGTGTAGGGATAACCATCAGCCTCGATGTCCTTTCAGTCGCGTCTTGTAGTTGCCTTCATTAAACGTGAACATCTTTCGATCGTTTAATCGTACCGAATACGTCGACTTGAAGAATATCCTTAATCCGCGGATTTAAGGTCGTCCATAGTGAATTAAAAAAATGTATTTATACAAGGTGAGACCCTAACTGTTGCCTCTGAATATCTCTGTAATTATCGACGTCGCAAAAAAAATGAAACAAAAGTTATACCGTACGAAAGAGCCATCAAACGCTACAATTTTTTGTTATCTCAGTTCCACTGAGATACACACTTTTTTAAATGGAACGGTACATTATTTTTCAACTATCTTGTAGAGCATCGATAACTGCATAAAAAAACATTTAGGGGTCAAAGTCGTTCAAGGTCATTCGAAATAAAAAAGGTGACAGGAACTGAATTTTTTAATAAAATAAACTTTATTTACAGTAAATGTTCAAAGTGATTGCCATTGGAATCAATGGAGTATTCTAATCACCTCAATATACGAGGTTTTTTTTAAAGCAAGGTGATTTGAAATTTCTCTGGCTGTGTTCGATTTTTTTTACAATGGTCGTCCACATGTTGACGTTATTAGCCATTTTTGTACATTTTTCGTGATTTATTTGCTATCGAAACCCAAACAAGCACCTGTTCACCGTTGCTTGTTTGGGTTTGTTTCATTACGTGACGATTTCTGTATGAGAAAAAAAAAACGATCGCGAAATCCGAAAGTATCAATTTTCGTTGCACTCCAAAGTTGCTAAATACAATCCCATGGAGTTTCATTGAGTGGCAACTTGCAATTATGTGGCAACTACAATTGAGTGTTGGAAATATACTGGAATTCGCTATCGTACTTTGGCGATACTCGAGGGAGACAGAAACGAAGACTGAATCTCTCCCCCCCCCCCCTCTTTTTCAGCTTCCCCTCTCTCGGTCTTCTAACTCGAGAAAAGTATGACGCGAACGAGCCAAGATCCGACACACCACGCTCCTTCCAACTGCGCAAAATGCCCATTTAGTTTTTCCCCACAGGACATTTCGCACGTTTACGAGCGCGTTCAAGCGCGATATCGTAACGTATTCTAAATATACTATGCACTATTAGTATTTTCCCCGTGACACGTCATTACGAGTTCGCGTCGGTTTTTATGGGGCCCCGGGGAATCATTTGTTGAAAGACGAAAAGAAGCTCGATAAGGCGCGCACGATCGTTCGAGATCCTGATAGCGAAGAAAAAATAACGAAAAAAAAAAAACGAGTATGGAGAAAAAGAATGCGCGGCGTTATTGGATTCCTTATCGCGGAATGGTACAATCCTTGATACCCATAACGCAATAATACACGTAGGAAACTAGAGCTGGCAAATTGCTTTTCTCAATGGGCTTGCGCGCATGTCCATTTGCGTCGAAAAGTACCGATCAACCCAGTCAACGAATTCTCAATGAAAATGATTCTGGTCCATCGCCATTGGGAAATATTTGATCCATTAATTTGCAAGGGGAATTACTTTTTAACCCAAACAAACCCAAACGCTTTCGGATGTGACGAAAAACATATAATTATATTATTAACAATAATTTTACGTCGCAAATCCGTCGTAAATCTCTATGAATGAAATATTGAAAAAAGACGATTAAAAATCCAAAAAGAAAATGTATTTTTATCGATTTTTCAGTTAAAAAGATTGCAGTAAAAACGGTGTCTTTTATTTGGGTTAAAAAGATGGCAGCAATCGTTGAATACCAAACAAACTTTAACCTCACTTTCCACTTCCGGTGTTTGAATAATCCTGAGGAGGAAAAGATCCGGAATGTCGTGCTCGGTAATACGGCGATGATCCGGTAGCCGGAACGACATTTCTCTTCGGTATTGCGTACATCCTAATGTATTGAAAAAGGGGGTAAGAAAAAAGTTGGAAGCATGGACGGTAGACATACCGCACATGCATACGACATCCTTATAGAGTTTAATGCCACTCGCACCAATCTATGAACGGTATTGGCGATCGCTTCGACTGCGACATCGCCCGCTGTTTGGACTCTGCAGCATCTCGCGGCAATCCTTATCCGTGTGGCTCGCGAGTCCATCACGCCGCGAGACTAGAAGCAGTCGAGATGCATATAGTCGGGATCTTTTTTCCTCCTCTTTCTCTCTCTCTCTCTCTCCCTCTCTGCTTTCGGTTCCCACCATACCTCTCGGGGACCAACTTGCAATCCTGCGGACGCTTCTACAGCAGCTTTTTCTTCAGCTCCTCGTCTCGTCGTTCTCCCGACGTGTATTTTAATTCTTTCGCATCTTCAGTACCGATACGTCTGTGCGTCGTTTGTCATACCCTCTAAGTCTCTCCCTCCCTCTTTCCTCTCTTCGATTCAAAGACATTCAAAGGGACGTACAGGATCAGCACGAAATATAAAATATTTTTGAGTTTCTCGAAAAATCATCAAGTATTTTGGCAATTAACAGCTATTCACTAATCAACGATCCATCAACTTTTTTTTAATATTTTCGCGTTATTATGAATTACGTAATTATGTCATTATTACGTATGAATTACGTTATTAAGAATTGCTATATTGTAGTATACAGAAAAATCAATTTTTCTTTTCTAATGAGAAAGTTCATGTACCTGCCTACTACCTGAAGCGATCCAAAAGCGTCGGAAAATCAGGGGCCGATGACTCCCTCGTTCCTTACAGTAAAACCCAAATAATAAAAGGTACCAGGTCTTCCGCGGTGGTATCTTGGTATCGAGAGTCTTCCCCTCTACATATATATCAATACAAACACACACACACACATATATATATATATATATATATATATATGGTGCTTTTTGCGGTTCCACGATGCGCTCAGGAAAGCCTGAAGTTCACGGGCGCGAGATTCGAGTGGCAAAGAGAAATGATTCGTGCCCAGAGCACAACGGACAGCGCGGAATTCCAAAGCGGTCGTAAATAATATCGAGAAATATCGCGCGTGCGAGTAAGCGAGAAAGGAATAATGGGAGAATGAGAGAAAGAGAGAGAAGAAGAGAGGGAATCGGTGTCCAAGCGAACAACACCCAGATCGTTTGTTCCTGGGCCCTCGGAGGTCTATTCTCTTCGTTCCTTCTTCTTTCCAACGATAATATTGCTGCCAACATCGTCATCGTTGTAATTCCGTTTCCCTTTCCCTTCCTCCTTTACTCCTTCACCCTCTCTCTCACCCCCTCTTGGTTCTTTCGCTACCTAGTATCATTATACGGTTGTCCTGGCACACAGAGAAAACGCCGGTGGGTGGATTACGCAACATTAACCAGCACGATATTATCCCGAGAGAAGAAGAAGACGAAGAAGAACCGTAACACTCGAATCGTTCTTTCTCTCTCTCTCTCTCTTCTCTCTCGTCGTTCAGCAATAGCGTTTCCTCTTTCGCCTATTTCTTCACCTTTTCTTCCTGTTTCGTCGTGTACAACGTACACGTATACGGTGGTCGGTACACTCGGCCCCTAACATCTCCCGGAACATCTCTACGCTCCTATCCCAATGTTGGTGGCGATGGACATGTTTCCCAACGTATTTCTATCTCCCGAGTGAGTGTATGCATAAGCTCGGGAGTTCTTCCTGCTGAGAAGAACGCGGTTATTACAGAAACGTCGTAAAATTATGGATCGTTAATCGCTTTCACGAGTTTGTTCTGTTCGTTCTGCCTCTTCGATGATCCACCTCTTCTCAACTCTTCTCTTTTTTATTTTTCTTCTTTTTTTTTTTTCCTTCCCAACTATTTCGCCTCCAGCTTTTGAGATCTTTCCTCTCTGCTCGCCATTTCAACGAGCTCGAGACACACGTCTACTCGACTATCTTTATCGAGTACATCGATCATTCTGATTTCGACTATTTTCTCTCGTTTACTCGGAGATTGGCATTTTATGAATTATATAGCCGGGTTTTCACATCCGGTTGAAGTTTGCTTCGTTGCGCTTGTACGATCTTCTTTTTTCATTCTTTTGCGAATTCGTTTTTGTCGTAACGTTTTTTTTTAATGAATATTGAGGTCATGATTTCCTAAAAAACGTTCGGATGCTTTTTGGATTTTTGTTCCTTTTTCGATGTACTTATTTTTATTATTACGTTTTTCTCAATGAACATTCGATTCACAGATTCGATTCACAAATTCGAATCTCGAATTCACAATTCGATCTTACGAAAGATACTTTTCAACCCAATAAACATAAAAAAAAACATTAAAAAAATACTTTTCGTTGAATTTCACCGATGGAAACTTCGATCCCATTTTTGGGGCTACAAAATTTGAGGAAATTGAAATCGAATATCTCCAAAATGAATATTCCAACAAATTTTGATAGAAAAATTCCTCATCACTGCATTGACATTCAAAAAACTTGTATATTTATTTGTATATACACATATATAAAAATGTAAATATATACATATATATAAAGTGTCGAAAGTCGTGTTACTCCGAGGGTGCCAGAGAATTGCGTGCGAAGAAAATTGAATCTCGCGGTTTGGCGTTCCCCCTGGTCGTTTTCTTCTCGTCGCTTGGCTGCATTTTTTCTCCTCCATTTTTCTCGTCATTGTTTTGTTTCTTTTTTTTTTTTCTCGATCGTGGCGAGTCGTATCGTCGCCGTTACAGCAGTCTTTCTTTGCGGTGAGGAGAAGCTGCGAACAAGCTCGCGGAGCGGATACCACCGCGAACGTGCCTCACACACAGTAATCCACGCATTTACGCGGGCGATCTTGTCTGATTCTTTTTTTTTCGTTTTTTTTTCCTTCTTTTTTCTCTCTTGCCTCGTAGCTCTATTACGTTTTCTCTCTCTCTCGCTCTGGTTCTCTTGGTACATCTGGAGCAAAAGACGACCACGATTAGCGAGTGATCCAATGCTAGGGCGACAAGATCGTACCTCGTGTATCAACGTTCTCACTACTTTTACACCTTTTTTCTTTTTTTTTCTTCGTATATATATATATATATATATATTTGGTTGCTCAGGTGCGTGAAGTCACGTAGTTAAAGGGGTGGAAGCCAGTGATTATTACGATAACGACGTTTCGGAACGAAAAACACCGAGGGATCGAGGATTCGTGGGCGGCGCTCAAGGGCGTTTTCTCCTCGCGAAGATTCAAGGCTTTTCTCCATTTTTTGCTTTTTTTTTTTGCTTTGCAATTTTCAAGCCTCTGGACAGTCGGAAGTATCTCGACATTTTTGTTTTTTCCGATGGTGTCTCGTTGCTCGTTCTTCCTTTGTGAAGGAAGGAAAGAGGGTATATATATCCTTTTTCTTGAAATCCACTTCGGTTTCTTCGGTATACACCCCTTCCATCTCCTCAGATCTGGTTCTTTTCTGTGTCGATATATGTTTTTCTCTCTCTCGTGTCAAGTTTTGGCTAATCGTGTTTCTTTATTATACTTTTGGTATCTGAAAATTGATCGCGATCTTCTTTTTCGACAAAACAATCAGGAACGACCCGGTGAGGATCCCGGAAACGTCATATTCCGGGTGTCCCGTCTCAGAGTGTGACGTTACCAAATCGTCCAAGTTGACTGACGCTCGACACGTGCTTCGCGTTGCACGTACCAGCGCGTAAAGCTCGTATGGAACATCAACAGGTGTACGAACGCACACAAACACTCACACACGTATGAGAACGCACACATCGAACCCTTGATATTCAGAGGGAGAGATTCGGAGATCGGTAAGACCAAGAGTGGCGGCAGCCCTCTGCATACCTGTTCAAAGTCCTGCTGAGCGGAAGAGTGAAAGAGAGCGAGAGAGAGAGAGAGAGAGAGATAGGGGTGGGGAAAGGAATACGTGTAGGGGCGAAAAGATTGAGAAGAGCGACCCGGTCTTCGGTAATAACGGCGGCAACAGCGGCCAAATCGTTTTGCTGGGTATTTTTCAAAATGACCGGGGCTGGTTGGGCCGCCCGGTATGCCATGAGAGAGAGCAAGAGAGAGAGAGAGAGAGAGGAGACGTTAGAAGGGAAAGAGAGGAAGACGAAAGTTGGTCGGATGGTTGGTAGTGGAATGGCCCGAATTGCCCGCAGATGGACGAGAAACCCGAATAAAGTGTATGACAAGGCGCAAAAGCAAAGTGGGCGGAGGCTCGAGCGAGAAAAGGAAAGAGCCAATCGAGGAAACGGGGAAAGAATCTGCAAGGTGTTGTACGCGTGATGTTTCGAAGAGGGTGACTCGAGGGAGAGGCCCAAAGGGAACGAGAGAGGGAGAAAGAGAGAGATTGCACTCGCGGTGGGCTCGAGCTAGGCTGCAACCATGAAAAGAGGCGAGAGAAAGCCCCCTGCGAGAGAGAACAAGATGAAGAAAAAGAAGCAAACGAGAGAAAGAAGCGTACGTGAATTTCTGTTGCATTGGGATAGAGGGAGAGAAAGAGAGAGAGAGAGGAAGGGTTTCAGGAGGAGAGGGGTAAAGTGCATCGACGGGTATCCCAGCAGCAGAGGAAAAGAGTAAGACCTCGTCTCTCTCTCTCTCTCTCTCTCTCTCTCTCTCTCTTTCTCCCTACTGGGCAACTGGTAAAAAAGAAGCCACGTAATTTGCAGACGCCACAAAACCGTGCCAGCGACTTCGAAGCTTCTTCGTATTTGTGCGCGTGTACGTCTTTTTTCCGTTTGTATTAGTACATATATACATATCTATATACATCCCGAATCCCTTTCCTCCCTTCTTTCTCTCTCTATCCCTCTAGCCCTCTTTCCTCCCTCCGGAGATGAATGTTATTTCGATTTCACCGAGTTTCTTCGAATTCGATTCTCTCGCAAATTGCGTCTCCCTCATTTCCCCTCCCCCTCTCTCTTCCCCGGGTAGGAGCTCACTCCTGCCGGCGAAACTCACAGATTTTCGGAATGAAATTTCATTGGGTTAACTCACCGAATGACCCGAGAATCTCGGAAGAAAGAATCCTCCCGACTACACTTATACCCCCAATGTTATATCGGTACCACTGAAAATTGCGTCCTTGGCAACTCCTTTTTCTCCGGTTTCTTTCTTTTCGCCTCTTTCCCTCTTTCCTCCCTCTAATCCTGCTTCCCCGTATTCTCTCCTCTCTCCTCGGCGTTCCCACCGGGGACACCATCGGGGTAGACGAGTACGACAATCAAGATTGACGACTGAGAGCACGGCGACGAGGAGCAATCAGCACTCATCGCCCCATCATTATACTCGTAGCCGGGTGAAGATGTTTTGCGAAACTAGGCGAGATCACTGGGTAGCTCATCCTCCCCCCAGCCTCCTCGTGTCCTCCTCGAAGGTATCCGTCTCGTCGTCAAAAAAACAAAAAGAAAACGAGCGTCCGGATATTAAGAAAAAAATTATGTATACCCCCGTGTGTACGATGAAGCTACGAAAAAAAAGGAAAAAAAAACATGAGGAAAGAAACAATCGTAATCATAAGGAGGGATAGAAATTTCATCTCCGGGACTAACTCGAACTTTGAGCCTAGTTCCTACTACTGATTTCTGTTTCTCTCCCCTATATAATTTTCGGCACTGTGTCATTTCAATAAAAAAAAAACGAAAAAAAAAAAAATAAAACCACCTGCCTTACACGCTCGTTCGATCGGAACTCGAGGCTCTTTTCGTGTCCATCTTGGTGTCAATGTGGCACGTCTGTGTGAGCCTATTTGTGTCTATGTGAAAAAGCTTTTTGGAAGTATTCTTAGCCATGGTCCTTCCGTCTCTCCTAGCTCTTATTTTTACTTCTCTCTCTCTCTCTCTCACTCTCTACGTGTCATATGAAAAATGAAGCCTGTGCTCTTCTAGTCTTGACGGTCCGGGGGCATTATTAGCGTTGGCTCGGCGACCATAGCTGAACATCCGTAGGTGCGTATTATTGGCTCGAAACGAATAACAGAAAATAAGGAAGAGCGAGAAAGCATAAAGAAAACAAAATCGCGTGTCTCTCTTCGCTTATTCGGGTAAATTGAAGAGAGAGAGAGAGAGAGAGAGAGAGAGAGAGGGTCGCGCGCGAACGACCATCACGAGAGGGCACATCGAGAGATGGTCATTTGGCAAATATTCGGCGTTTTACGAATCCTGGCTTGAGAGCGTGCAGAGACAAGAGTGAGGGAAAGAGAGCGAGAGAGAGACAGAGAGAGAGAGAGAGAGAGCCACAGGAATAAGGAGAACGATCGAAAGAATTGTGTGTCCCGAGGGCTAAGCAGGATCCATCGTTCGCATTGGCCCATCCTTTTTCCATTTGTAAGAGAACCACTCGATGCCTCCTCTCTCCTCTCTTCCTCCTCTCTCTCTCTCTCCTTTCTCTCTGGATTCGGCGTCCCGCTTTATATATTTCGAGGCCGCGAAGTTTTGAGATTGTTCGTTTCTCCCGGACCCCTCTGCCCCTTTCCGACTGGGAGGCTCGAAACCGTACACCTCTTTTCCCTGCGCGTAGGACTATGAGAGAAAGTTGATAATGGCTTTGGGAAGGCTTTATAGCTCTCTCGGTTGGCCGCTGTAACGCGGGCCCTCTTACTCCCTATCTCGTCCTCTCTCGTCCTGGACCGAGAGACGAGAATGTTGGGATTGCGACGCCGAGGAAACATCCGGAGGAGAAAAGGGCGAGGGAGGCTGAGGCGTCTAGACGCAGGATGAAGAAAATGAGGGAGAAAAAAAAGGGAAGGAAACAAAAAAAAAGGGGGAATTGCGATAAAGAAGAAACGATGCAACGGAGGAGAGATATTAGGTCTCCGTCTAGTAGTTTATACATGGGAACGTGGGCGTCGAGCGAAAATTCTACAACAACCCTCCCCTCATCTCTTTCCTCTCGCCGCCTCGCCAAGCTCTTCCGTCTTCTCACCGACACTTTAGCCATCAGACGTTCGCTGTATTTAATTGCGCATGGTGGAGATTCCATCTTGCTGTCTTTTTCTCTCTTGCTGGTTTTCTCTCTTTCTCTCTCTTTTCTTCTCAGTTCCTCTTGTTGAACATGCAACGACATTCTCGCGCGAACACGCGATCCATATCGTTCGTCGAAGATCCACGCGCCTGGTCTAATGCCTCCTATGAGCGTAGAAGAGGAGGGAAAAAGACGGGGAGTTTGGGCACTTTGCTCCGCAGTCTCTGACGGTAAAAGAAGCGAGAGAGAGAGAGAGAGAGAGAGCAAAGATGGTACGAGCAGTTGGACAATTCGCGAGAATAAAAGAGAGAAAATAATAAAGGATAACGAGAGGGGGAAGGAAAAAGGAAAAAGGGAGAAACATGTACGTGCAACCGAGCACAAGTTAATACTATACACAGGTGCACTTTGACGTGGCTGGCGAACTGGTATGTTGATGCAATTAGTACCAACGGTGGAAGACACGCGTATGTGCGTCTTATCTATCTTCGGTCGTCTCTGCGAGTCTATCTTGGCTATCTCCTTCTCTCTCTCTCTCTTTTTTTAAATTTCTTTTTATTCTCTTTTCCTCCCTCCCGCTTATTACCCCTGGATCCGGCTGGTCTTCGCTTCCAGAGAGGAAAATGGTCGTGCGGTACGATCAAAACGTGGAAAAAGTCTCGGTTACGGCGCCTCCGATGACGCAGCCGATTTCGCATCGCTGCCTATCCTCTTGCCATACACCGGTGTATAAGTTCGCGAATTCAAGTTTATCTCGCTCTTGCTAAATATTCGTCGAAGTCGCGATAACTCCTCGCCCATCGGAGTGAGTTACGATGGATTTCGTTTTTTTGGTGGTATTTTCATCCATTTTCCAAACTTGATCGATAACAATTACCTAATTGATTGCAATAACTTCGATAAGGTTGAAGCTTCTTTTGTGAGACCTCAATGAATTTTTCTTTACAATTTTGTATTTTTATTAGGTACTTTCAAGAACCCCACATTTCAAATTTATTTTAAACTGATGAATAAAAAATGCAAACCCGAAATCTAGAATTTTAATTTTAAATTAAAATTTTTTTTTAATTAAAAAATATAGAGTAGTAAGAAAAAAAAATATTTTTCGTTTCTTCCCAATGAAGCAAACTTTAACGTTCTTTTTATTCAAAAATTGACACGGTTCGATAACTTAAGACCAGCGTTTCCGCCACGTTTGATCGGTTCCCTGCAACCCTAACGTACAACGACGACCACATTAAAAGAAGAAAAAAAAAACAGAAAATAACTATCCCCCGCACGAATAAATCATTCTCCGTCACTTTTCACCGCGATAGGCTACTCGCGCAGCTTTACGTAAGCACGTGTGCGCGCACACGCGTCCAAACACACGGAGAGTTAATTTTCGCGACCGTTAACTTTGAGGTTAGTCCTTGTAATCCGTCGGTCCCCTTATGCGACGATACATCCATCCCAGCGTCTTCAAAATCTAGATAAAGTTAGAAGCGTCTTCCGTTTGAACGTAATTCCTACGCCGTTTCGGTTTTCTCAGAGGTCTTCAAAAGTATCGGCTCGTTTGAGCGATTTAGACGTCCTTTCAACGTCCTCGAAACAGCCAATTGTTCAAATGGCTAATATTGCATAACGGACGTTAACCAATGTATATATGGAATTCTACACATTCACGTTGGCTCGTCGTTAAGTCGGTGTGGATTCGCGCCGTAAGGTATAAAGAGAGAGAGAGAGAAAGAGAGAGAGAGTTATTTGTGCCTCTCGAGTAGCTTGCATCTCTCGTTGAATCCTCTTGCCGCAGAAGCCCACCTTTCGTTAGAATCTCCACATCTTCGTCATTTAGCCTCTCCCCCCCCCCCCCCCCCTCCTCCATGCTCTTCGGCATAATCTCTCTATCCCCTCTACTTTTACAGTAAATTTCTCTTTCTCGATATCCTTTACCCTTTTACCTACCTTATTCCTGTGAATATCAGAGAATAACTGAAAAAAGGCATAGACACGGGAGGGAGGGGGGAAAGTGCGTGATGCTGGCGTTTATGTGCGATAGAAGAGCGAGCTGTGTAAAAGAGTACGTTAAAAGAGAGAGAAAGAGAGAGAGGTAAACATGGGTTACCGTATATGCGAGGTGTTCGTGGGATATCGAGAGTGTTGCCCAGCGCCACACACCGCATGTGAAAACCCCCTGCCGTGACATGAACCCCCATACATCCTCACTTTTGCTTCGATTCTCTCTTCTCTTTTTTGTTTTTCCTCGTATTCTCTTGCTTTGCTTTTTTTATCTTTATTTTTCTCTTCTGTTTGCATTCTCTCTCTTTCTCTCTTTCTCTTTCGTCTGGTCTCTTCCTATCCCGCGTGTACACGCGATTTTTCTCCTAATAACTTGGTAATGCCTCCGAGACGTACGATTGATCGATTGCTCGCTTGGCATTTCGCCTCTGCGGGCTTGAGACCGCGGTTAGTCCGTTCCCCGATGTGTTTTCTATCGCTCTATCTCTCTCTCTCTCTCTCTCTCTCTCTCTCTCTCTGTCTATACCTTGCGACACACATAAATACTGTACGCGTATACGCGTAAACGCGTTCCCGTGCCCCTGTATACGGATGGGTGACCGATCCGAGTTAACACCGCTGGCCTAACCTCACGTAATTACTTTCGCGTAATGTACACGCGAACGTAACGATATTTAACCGCGCGCTGCGTAACACCGAAAACTACTACTCGAGAATCACTCGAAAAAGTGCAACAGTGAAATTTTTCGTTTTACACAATCACAGTGTTTTACAGTTGAATTGGAAATTCTTGTCTTGATTCCAAACCACTTTGCATATTTACCGTTAAATAATCAGATGAAAATAAAAAATAAAATATATAATCAAAATATAAACTTAACTACATCTACGCACCGATCTGTTTTACAATTCAGATAGAATTAGGTCAGAGAATAATCTAGATTAAAAGACCTGCAACGAACTCGCATTGGTTATCAAAACCGTCAGAAGAAGAGAGATTGATTGATTGATTGATTGATTAATTAATTTTATTGTTCATAATTGAACGAACCAATGATAGCGAACTATCAGATACAGAAAAATTAAGATTGCTCGAAAACAGTACAAGCAACCACGAACGAGACTCAAGACTAGGCACTAAACAACTAACAAAACTAGATCTAAATGTAAAAACTAAAACTAAGAGAGAGAGAGAGCGAGAAAGAGAGGGTTTCAATAGCGGGGAGGGTGGGAAAGACATTTTAGGTCCCTCAGCAAAGTTTACGTCGAGGAAAGAATAACTCTCGCATTCCTCATAAAACGACTCATAATCTTCCACCGTGGGGTCCTCCAACTCCCGCGACCGGCGTGGATATCTACCGCGTACTTAAGTAACCTTCCATCTCCCGTATGCTTATATTCCATTAATAAGCATAATATGGCTAAGAGATATTCCCTCCTTTCGTCAAGCCACTGAAATGCTATAATCTTTACCGAGGAGGGTCTTGGAAGATTGCGCAGAGAGAGGAAAGTTGGTTGGTTGGTTACTGTTGCGTCCTCAAGTGTATCCACTCATGATCTTCGTCCATCCGCAATCCAAGTCCGCGATGTGTCCACAACGTTGACTGTATAAGCGATATACTGTGCGAACATTTATCGCGATTGAGCTGATATCTGAAAGATGCTTGTACCATACGTATATCTAATAGCTGATAGTTCGACAAAAATTATATAGTTCTGCCGTTGGGACTCTGGTAAACTCGCAACTGCTGGTAAACTCTCGATGTGATTCGTGATGTGTGATGCCCGGCGAACGAACGCCGCCGTTTCCTCACCGTCAACCCCCCTTGACTCGTCTCTCCAATTTGCTTGCAAATTGTTTCGAGGAACGATTCGGTACGTGCGGCAGTACCGATCGATCGATACGATTGACACGTGGAATTCTACGAAGCTGAAAATTGCGAGACTTTGAGGTACGACTTGCTTTCAATCGGGCTCGAATACGAGGACTATGGATTAATCGGGGCTTATTGGTTTTGGTTAACTTAAGGGTATACTTGGGATGGGGTTGTTGGAAAATTGTTTGGGGTTCGGTTTATTTGAATTTGCTCGATTGGTCTTGTTTGGGTTTGTTTCATTCGGGTTTGTTTGGGTTTGATGATCTTTGTCTTTCATCAATTAATAATTCATGAAAAAAACATCAAGAGAAAAAACATCAATCAGGACATCATTACATTGGATAAATGTACCAAATTTGAAACAAATGCAAACAAATCAAAACGATTGTGAATGCTGTCGAATTGATCCGCGTTGCACTGGAATTTTCTTTCTTTCGTTCTCGACAGTGTAAACTCGTTTTTTTTCTTCTTCTCAGACTCCGAAAATAAAGTATAAATTTGTACGCGTAATTATCGAACATTCGCAATCTCAATCGGCAAAAGTAGGTTACACGGGATAGTTGGAATGAAGAAATGGAAAAAGAATCATTACACTTCGAGCGTTGAAAATTCCAGCGTCTCAGCACAAAGCAAAAGTTGATAATGGTCGACTTCGATCTTTATCGATGGCAACGTAAAATTCATTTTCACTGTGTTGTATCGTGACAGGAACGCCTTTTTTCTCGTGGCAGAACTGGCCGGAGCGTGAATTTTCCATTTTATTCGAGTTCAGTAATAGAGTTCCAGTCCTCGATAGTTTCGAGGTTGGTTAAACGAAGAGAAATCCTTATAGAGGATCCCCATATCCTCATAATCAAGAGTGTATAAAACACACACATTGGCTATCCTTATACAGCACTATACACACCTCTATAAGGATTTGTATTCGTGTAACGAAACTCCAAACTAACCAGGATTTTCGTCTCGAAAAACTTGCCAAATTAAGCAAAAACCTTCGTCTATGGAAAATCCGTTATTGAAGGCTTTTCATCAAACGTGTACAATGGGTCCGAGGGAAAACCAAGTTGGTCCACTGACACGAGAGAACAGAGTGCTCATTCGTCTGCGATTCGATCACTGATGATTGGTCGCGAGATAGGCTAGACGGACTTGAGCAATCTTGAGGAAATATCGCCTCGTAATTTCTTAACAATCGCTCGTAGAAAAATGAAATGTACTTTAGCTTATACCAAATTTATCTGGTAGAAAAAACGTGTTCGAGTTGGCCTTAGGCTTCGAAATTCACCGTGTTCAACTCCTTCGCGGAATTTGTTTATTATCACCTAATCATTTATTCACCTAGGCTGTTTATTATCACCAATTCATCTATGACTAATACTGACACGGTTGCTTAATCCATTCTTTACAAACTTCTGAAAAAAACAACTGTCATTCACTTTTTTTCACTTCTCTCTACGAACGAAAGTCGTAGTAACCGGATGATGGGACGAACCATTTCGATCCTCCGTATCTTTTCCATCAGTACGGTGTTTGGTACTCCAGCTATTTTTCGATTGCCCAACCTGGCTGTTGAACGTTCCCCTCCTTCTTGACTCGTAGAAAAGTGCGCCAAGTCTGAAGTCCAGTCTCGGCGTTCCCAACAGAGTCTCTCGATCTCTCTGAAACCAGGTGTTTAGTAACTGCTGAGCGATCGCGAGAGCCCGATTAGCGGAAAAACTTGCGTAAACGAGCGAATAACCGAAGGATCAAGGGACCAAGACACAGACACGCGGCAAAACATTTATTATTCTTCCGTGTCTGGATCAGCAGCACCAGAAGCCAGCAACAGCAGCAATCCAGCGTACACGAAAGAATCAAGTGTGGCAACACGGGCGAGAGAAAAGTTGGTCGGTTGTTTCGCGTTCGCGCAAGAGACCCGATGGGGGACCGCGACGAGCGAGAAAGTGCACAATCGTCGAGCGATCGTTTCTCTCCCTCAACGCTGTCTGTTACGCGCTGCCGATCGGCAGCGCCGCGTCTGCTGTGCTCCTGTGAGATCACCGCCAGCTAAGACCAACAGGTTGTTTTCTACTATGTACACCACCGCTATCCTTCCTTTGTACACATACCGGAGAAAGAACGACGTGATCGACGCTTGCAGTTTGCTCCCTCGTCCCCCCCCCCCCCTCCCCTTGCCCCCTTTTCGCTCTTGGTGTCTCGGGAGAGATTACTTGCCTCGCTGCGCGCGCCCTCTGCGCCTTGCATCGATACGTCACGCCTTTAGCCATACGTGCCGTGTGCGCATGCGTATACAGGGTGACCGCTTCTATTTTACCTGCTCTTTCAATCAAGCCTACAATTTTCGAAACCTCAAACTCGTTCCTAGAAAATTAGGGACCAGTAGGACATAACCTCACAATTATACGAAATACGTTTTTCCAACGATGATTATTGCTGAGGGGGCGATACCATGATAAAAATTAGCTGTACAATGATAATCATTATTTTTGCATATTCTAGGGAAAGATAGTAAAGCTTTTTTTTCTTTTTTTTCATATTGCTACGTAAAATGACAAAAAATAGAAAATACGTGCGAAAATATATAAGCGTAGAAAAATAAATATCCTAGTGAAAAATCCTAGTGAAAATATCAAAACTGGATGTGTATTCATTGAGGGCAATTTTGCGATGGAAGGTAGCGCAAAAAGTGGCTCCTCCAAGCTGCTGGTGATGGTGGTGGGGCTCCGCGAATGAATTTTACCACTGGAGGAAAATAATTTGCGGGTGCCAGGACCGCGGTAGGGTCTGATGCAGTATTTTAGCTGGGCAATCCCGTAGACGCGGGTAAGCAAATCGAGAATACGCCGAGAGATGTAAGGGTCGGAGGGGAAGGGGGAGAGGAAAGTCTTGCGATGCTGCAGCCTGCAGTCCGGTGGTTGCAAGTTTTACAGACGATTGCATACACGTATACATGTATATATATATGTGTAAACGTACTTTCTCACACGTAGATGAGACATGTAGATTTATTTTTATACCTTGAAGACAAACGCACCATTTAATTCGTCTTGAACTCCCCATTTCTAAGGAAAAATGTCGAAATAATATTCTAGAAAGGTTTTTCGCATTTTCCTAGTCTAATTTTTCACTTTCGGCAAAATTTCGGGCATATTCGTAATCAGCGGAAAATTTCCCATTAAATAGAGCCTTTTAAAAGTCTAAAAACGGAAAAAAAAAATTTTCGTCTTTCCTGGCCACTTTTCCAGAATCTCAGAAATCACGATATTTCAAAAGGTCGTAGAGTAGGCTTCTTCTATGCAATGGAGATTTATTTGGT
>JAPYZJ010002995.1:0-20393 GCA_030522765.1 Ophioninae sp. B BG-2022a | reverse complement strand
TATATTTATATTATATCACAGAAACACAGCAAAAAATATTTTGAACAGCTTGAAAAACATACCTATCATACATCTTGCGAAATTTGTTGTTTTTAGCAACAACTTTCCTTCCATTTTTTTTTAGCGGTAAACTTGAGCTCTACGTCCCGTGTAAAGAATCTCCTTAGTATATTTGTCACACTCTTCTTTTCTTGGACTAATATAATCTCGATCAGCTTTGTAAAAATTATACAAATTATGGGGGATTTTTAATTATTACTTACTCGAAGTTGAAACGTTTGCCTCAGCACAACTTTGCAACGCATTACGAATTTCCCTTCGTATTTGACGGTGACGACGTACATACATCCGCTTTTTTTCAATTGACATGAAGTTAAATTATTTAATATTATTTCGCGCACTATATTATGCTTAAACACAATTGTCATGATATTCAGAATATATATCGAAATAATTCGAGAAGAATATACCTCACTGGCGTTGCACGTATGACTCCACTGAATCTAGGTCTGCCATTCCATAAACTGTGGTCACCGGACAAAAACTCCCAAAACCCCAGACATTTATGTAAAAAAATATTTTTACCCTCGGACAAGCTTGAAAATAAAAATAAAACGTTTTTTTTCTTCTTCGGATGCTTCTCCGGATCCTCCCCGGACGTCCCCGGATCCACACCTAAACTAGGACAAATCCGGGGAAATCCGGACGGATAGAGCAACGCCATCTAACATCCAGTGGATGTGGTTGGGCATAAACAGGGACTCAGTTAGGAATCCGATATGTGCGCCGGAAATACACGTGGAAGCATCGCGGCATCTACACCCCGCGAACGCCGGTAGGTATGAACAGAGGCTTAGATAGGAACCAATTTTCATAACAGTACGCCAACATTTTCAAAATTATGCTATCGTCGTCGTACATATTCCGGTACTGATGCAAGTTGGATTCTAACCAGGATACCGGTTTTGGGGAATCCCGAACAAATCCTGATCGGCATTTGATCGGACATAGGGCATCCCTGTGAAAATTTCTGCACGGGATATTAGCCAATGTCGATTCCATCAAAATTCTAAAGCTACCTAATCCCTAATATAAAAAAGAATAGTAATTGAAATGTGTTTAATTGTACTGTATGACGGTGGTATGATATCGAACGCACTGATGAAGAGCAACGACGATCGATGATTCGTTATCACCGTGAATTTCGTCGCTCAAAGCTCGGCTCAGTTGTTCACCGACGAATTTGTATTGAGCCGCCAAAACCGCGATGAAGTGAATGATGTAGAAGTCAACGCTGATTTTGCTGAAGTGAACGGCGCAACTGCCTAAAATTTGTACAATAATGCCAAAGCTGAAAGCAATTCTGCCGAATGGTTCACCAGGCATATAAGCGGGAACGGTAAAGTCCAAATAGGTGAAACGATCGCTGTTGAAAACTTTGCCGAACGGTGCAGCCGCCCATAGTAAATTAGCGACGAATGATGCGACCATATAAATCTTCAAGCCTTTCTTGTAAGGTTCAAGTGTGACGTTTACGCACCGTCTCAAATCCCCGGAATCGATGAGGGCGAGATTGTACTTGTTAATCAGTTTGTTGATGACGTTTCGTCGGGAGTGAAGATAGGTCGTTGCGACAATACCTTCCAAAGCCAGAGTAGTGATGGCTACCGTTTTGTTCAAAACTTCCTCGACTGTTAAATCCGTGAAGTAAAAAGTGCCGAGTACTCCGGTCCAAATATACGTTATTTTGACACCCCAAATGCAGATAGTCCATAAAACGGTGAAGAGGTTTAAGTTCCTTTGTCCGTCGTAATTGCCTGATAGTACGTTTATCGTTACGTTCAGCTGATTCGAACTACGGAAATACCGGGTTTTATCCATAATAACGAAGTTACCCCAGGCTGGGGTGACAACTACGAACTGGCTACGAGTCTGGAGAATGACTTATCGCAACCGATCCCCCCGATTGACGACGAACTACGTTAACCCTCCGGCGTTTAGTTATTCTCTGTGTAAATGCATACTCGGAGCGACCGTGTTAATATTAATACGAACAAGCCCGAGAAACGTTCAGTCCGCTATAAAAAAAAAAGAGGGATCAAAGGATCCCGGTCTCGACTGCCGGATCTTTACCGTATTTCGATCCCGTCAACGTTACGTTCTTTCTACCCGGCTGTTTTTACCCAATAGCTAGCCGACAGTGAGGTCACTATGTGTGTGTTTTTTTTTGTCACAGACTCCGGAACGCTCTTTGGCAGTTTGTCACAGACTCCGGAACGCTCTTTGGCAGGGAAACGAGACGGTACTTTTGTCCTGTAATTTACTTTGTTTCGTAAAGTACGAGTAACCGAACCCTCCTGGGCTCTACATTTTAATGAGTGAAAACACCGCCTCGTACGACCCTCGCGTATCTGGCAAAAAATATTGCCGAGGGAACAAAGGGACGACTCGATATATTGTAAGCGAATACTGTAAGACGATGGAGCGGAGAAATTGATTTTTGTTCAGTAGCCGTACGGTCGTCGAAGTGTCAACATCTGTCTTCCAGAGAACAGTGAAAAGCCTAGTTAGAATATCGTATCAAAGGTACATTTTTCCCAAACCCAAACAAACGTCAATTTTTCCGCATTGTCAATTTGTTTTACGTTCATTTTAACACATAATACATTATCCATCAACTTTTAGGTTAATTTTAATTAACCTTAATTTTAATTAACCTTAATTTTAATTAATCTTAATTTTAATTAAACATAATTTTAATTCACCTTAATTTTAATTAACCTTCATCTCAATTAACCTTAATTTTAATTAACCTTCATTTTAATTAACCTTCATTTTAATTAACCTTAATTTTAATTAACCTTCATTTTAATTTCATTTTTGGTTCATTATTTGTTCCGAACCGTTCAAACCCCAGATCGAAATTTCCTCCAGCCTTCGCTATTACCAAAAAAAAACCAAAAATTTCGTCGATTCGTCTTTATCGACGAACGTAAAACGTACGTGACGTCAAGAAACGATATTCGAAGAAATCCCATTGGATATCAGTAGCCGCGTTAATAGTCGAGTTTCATCAATGAGTCAAAGCAAAATCGACTCGTCTCGTTCTCGTAAAACGATCCTGCGCTCTACGATGCAGCCACGCGCGATGCGCGTATGATTCACTCCTGGCATAAGTCATCGCGGTATTCACGCTCGTCAGCGATTTCACAATCGTTTGACGTTACCGCTGAGAATTCGTGTCGTTTGGGAGAGCCTCTACGTTGTCTCTTTTTGCCACGTCACTGACGTTTCCATCAGGGCCTCGAATTTTTCTCGAGTAATCACTTCCGTTTAATAATTAAGTCAATTGTTTTAAAAATTTTTTTTTATTGCAATATCATTTTTTCACGAAAACTGTCAACATTTAATTGCACCATGTCCGCCATTATTATTATATGCATTCGTTGTTTTCATTCTTTAAAAAAAAATATTTATTTATTATTGTTTTATTTTTTATTTTATTTATTTTCAATTATTTTCTGTCATAATTGTTATTATTGTTAATTGATACGATTATTACGAAATCGAATAATTTCTAACGTTTTCGTTAATATATCAAACAATTGGAAAAATAATAATAATTGTTATTCTTATTTGAAATATCTTCGTATATTTCCCCTCTATTTATAATAATAATAATAATAATAATAATAATAATAATAGTTATTTATATTTCGAAATAAATTAAAGTGATTTTGAATTGTTCGAACTTTCATTTAGTTTTGTAATTTAATTTGCAATAAAATTGTTCAACTTTATTTCTAATGCATTTACTAACTTTTCCTAATTAATTTTTGGATTTTTCGAATTGTATTCGAATATAATTTTTGTATCATCGAAATTGAATTGAATTTGAAAAATTGAACTTTGTTCAATCGAATTTAACGAGTTTATTGAATAATTGCTGAAAGGTGAGGAAAATCGAAAAAAGAGGGGTAATATCAGGCACGTTTCAAGTTAACCGGAAATCGAAACAGAATTCCACGGGTTTAAAGATAAAAGTGCAGGTACAAGGAAAATGATAATATGGAAGAGCGGCAAAAAAAGAAACGAAAAAATAAATGAACAAACGTTTCAATTAAGGTAGGATCCCCTCGCTACGAAATATGAATCACTTTCGGCAAACAAGTGTCGTGTAAGTTCTGTCGCGATATCCAAGTGTGTCACATGTCACACCTACATATACAGGGTAACGATAAAAAAACGGCCATCTTTTTTTTCAAGCGTTCGATCACTCCGATTTTAGAATGGTTACTCCAATTTTTTATGGCAAACAGTATTTCATAAAAATAATTTCTTTTTCCAAAATGAAAATCAGAAATTTACTTTTTTACGTTTGAAATTTTTGTTTCTTTATTGGAGAGGAAAGCAAAATTCGATTTTGAATGTAATAATTTAAGATTTAATATTGAATTTCGAATGTTTGACACTTTTGCAAAATTGTTTTTTATACGAAATTCATTATCCTCAAAATTCATCAAAATAATTTTTTATCCGGAATTCATAATTGTTAAAATTAATCGGATTTTTTTTCTCCAGAATTCCTAATTCTCAAGAATTATTAAAACATTTTTTATCCAGAATTCATCATTCCCAAAATTCATCAAATTTTTTAAATCCAGAATTTACAATTCTCAAAAAAATTTATCAAAACATGTTTATTCAGAATTCATATTTCTCCAACTTCGAATCAACTTTTTTTTAATCCAGAATTCATAATTCTCAAAGATCATTTTTTAAATGTATCCATAATACAGAATTCTCGAATAATTCATTAAAAATCAGTTTTCTTTAATTGTCAATTTTGTATGGAAAATATTTTGGAGAAATTGTGAAAAATGGTATTTTTCCCATTGTAACAAAATTTTCGCGAGTTTTGATAGGGGAATGGTAACTTTATGATCGTCACCCTATATACACGTGTGAAGTAATCGTGACTCCACTCAGTGCGATAAAACACATACCATTTAATTGTGTATATGTGTCGCACAGGTGAGGGTGTTGAGCTTGTACGCAAAGCGATACGCGAGAAGCCAACGTGCTCCATGCCGTTCGACGTGTACATCGTCGAAAGTTCCGTAACCCGGAGACTCGTGCTACACTTTTATTGATAAGATAAGCGAATTTAGATAAGGGACGTTGCGGTTGGTGCAAGAATATTTGTTTTTTTTTTTTAATTAATTTACAATATTATTGATTTATCCGTTATTATGATTATTATTATTTATATTAATTTTTGCAATCATTATTTTCGTTACTTCGGCAGCTGATTGATGCCGATTTTTTCAACCGATTTTTACCAATAAAAAAAATAATTTTCTGCTGATTTTCTCAACCGATTTTTACCGATTTCTGACGATTTTCACAAGCGGTCTTTACCGACACTTTAACTTAATTTCTGCCAATTTTGAAAACCGATTTTTTACCGATCTTTCATACCGATTTTTTACCGATCTTTCATACCGATTTTTTACCGATTTTTCATACCGATTTTTTACGATTTTCACAACCGATTGATTACCGATCTTTTACATCGATTTCTGCCAATTTTCACAACCGATTTTTACCGATCTTTCAAACCGATTTTCGATTTTATTAATAACAATATATAAGATTTTTTGCAGATTCGAAAATAGCAAGTAAAAGAGAAAGGTAGAAAGAGGGAAATAAAGCGTATCGTTTTACCAGGTAAAGCGAGTGCAATCCTACCCTGTTTTTCTCTCGAGACCTTTCCCATTTGAAATTTGGGACGAAGAAAGGTAAAAAACACGTTTAGGGTGTCGAAAGTAATACGGCGAGAGTCACGAAGCCGAACACGTACATTAGGCACCATGAAGCCGATGCCATGAACCATAAGACGAGAAAAAAGAGACGAAGAGAAAAAGAGAGAGAGAGACGTCAAACAGGTTCTTCCTATGCTCATCTTGTATACCTGAGGTTGTTGCGCGCATAGCGCAGCTGTTGATCGTTCGACCATTGACGATAGATCGTCCCATCGGTTTTTTTATTGCATCCTTTTTTCATTTTTTTTACCACGTAGCTGTACTATTCGAAGATCTTTTTTTCAATCTACAAAAACGCCTGCTGGGACTTCGTGAAAAATTCTAAGAATTATTACAGTGGAAATATCGGACGAAAACACAATTTTTTAAAAAACACAATTTTCAAACCCCCATAACTTTTTTGTTTTTCAACCCAAAGAGAAAAACTTTTTTGTAATGTTTTCGTATAAGAATAGCCGATTTTTCGTTTATTTCAAAAGTACGCGTTTCTATTTGAAAAATCGTCGACGGTCGCGATATCTCGAAAACTTGTTGATGAAAAAAAAAAATCTCAATGCCATCGAATACAGCTCGTTAAACCATAAATCTTTCGTAGAAAACATTTTCTCGTAAAACTTCAACTTTACGAGTTATTTCGATGTTCGTTTCTCCATGGGACACCCTGTAGAATTTTTTCGTCAAAGCCGGTAAACGCCAGTCGGAGGTTACCGTGATTTGTTTTGGGGTCAGGTGGGAGCAGGGGGGGGGTTGTATAGGCGGAATGTTCTATGTCATTTCAGTCGCAATGGCGAACTCGATGGATGAAGTGTCGACGATCGCGAGATCGCTGTAAAGAAAGTGAATGCTCGATCGTTCTTGCCGCCGATGATGAAGTCTCGAGTGAAAGGGTTAATACCCGTGATGCACGTTATTTTTATCAGTCGCTTATGACGACTGATTAGATCGCGATTTGACATCATAAATAATTGTGACGTCACCATTACATATATTAAAACAAAACAAATTTAACAAAGTCATAATTATTTATTTACCTTTACCATACCTTTTTACTTTTACTAATCCAAACAAACTTCTTCTTATCCTCAAAATAAATTTCTTTAGTTGAAACATCAATTTTTTTAGTTTCTTTAAACTAAAAAAATTGATGTTTGAAAAATTTTAAAGTACTTTTGAAAAAACTAAGGAATTTAACTTTTTAAATTCCTTAGTTTTGAAATTGATGTTTCAAAAGTACTTTTAAATTTTTAGTAAATTTAGTAAATTTTTTAAATTTAGTAAATTTTTTAAATTTAGTAAATTTTTTAAATTTAGTAAATTTTTTAATTTAGTAAATTTTTTAAATTTAGTAAATTTTTTAAATTTAGTAAATTTTTTAAATTTAGTAAATTTTTTAAATTTAGTAAATTTTGTAAAATGATTTTTTGAATAACTCAAAGTCGTTGATCGTTTATTCGAATAACTCAGCACCCAAGTTTTTTTCTGTTATTTTTCCAAGTCCGTGCGGACCGAGGGGTGACCTTGAACCCGCGAAAGGTCGTACAAAAAATACTCAGACTTTCTCGATCAGCCAAAACGTTTACTTCTGTTTTTTTTCTTCTTTTTCCTTCTCACGCGGAACGCACAAGCGAGAATCGTGATAAAATTACCTTGGCCGTTATTATGCCTCTCACGGTGAGTCCGATCATGGGAGCGAACCGGATTTCAACGCCTGGCTCTAAAACGAGCTCGCCACCGCTCTCGACGTAAAGATCCTCCCTCACGTAGTATGGGCTCTTGTTTCGCTCGAGGACTTTTATTCCCCCGGTTATTCGACCGCCGGGTAACTCCGTCGTCTCCTCGAGTCCCGGAGCTTCGTCGAGTCCGTTTTTTCTCGACGGCTCGGTGTAATAAATGGAGGGTAAGGGCTCCGTGACCGGTACAACGTCGACGAGTTGACCCGCGACGAGATTCGCGATTGTCAACAGCGTTATCCATATCGCGTACATTTTTTCGATTCGCTGATTTCGGGGGGTATTTGTTTGGGTTTGTTTGGGTTTCAGGAGGGGATTCGTTCTTGTTTGGGTTTGTTTGGGTTATGTTGGTTTGTTCGGGTTCGTTTGGGTTTCAGTAGGGGATTTGTTCTGTTTGGGTTTGTTTGAGTTATGTGGCTTTGTTTGGGTTTCAGGAGAGAGATTCGTTTTGTTTGGGTTTGTTTGGGTTCGTTTGGGTTTCAGGAGGGGATTTGTTCTGTTTGGGTTTGTTTGAGTTATGTGGCTTTGTTTGGGCTTCAGGAGAGAGATTCGTTTTGTTTGGGTTTGTGTGGGTTTGTTTGGGTTTCAGGAGGGGATTTGTTTTTCGCGATGAAAAGGCTGAAGAGAGCGGCGAGGGGGGTGGAAAAAAATGGAAATTGAATTTTCGTAGTCACGAAGTCCTTGCGAGTGTCATCACGCGGCGATTAGGTTAGAATGACGCTAACGCCGTTTAGAAGTGTGCGGGTATGTGTGTGAATTTATTAACACGAGAGAAATTCGCTACAGACGCGTCTCGCACAGTGTTTTTGTGCCCCTCGGCATCCTGGGTCCCCGACGCCGCTGGAACGAAACCATTTCCGGTGGAAATACGCCCCGACGTGCGAAAGGGAACTCCGCGGTTGTAGCGAGTTACCGATCTTTTGTTACCGATCTCTACGGGCTTGGACAGATCGTTGCTGTATAATGCGATTGGTGTTTCTTCACCTGTTGGGTCGAACGATTTATGTTGATTTTTTCAACCGATTTCCTTGCCGATTTTCACAACCGATTTTTTGCCGATTTTCACAACCGATCTTTTACTGATTTTCACCGATTTTCACAACCAATTTTTTGCCGATTTTCACCACCGTTTTCTACCGATTATTTGATCACCTCTGTCGATATTTACCGATCTTTCGAACAGGTTTTTGGAGATTTTGTTAAACGATCTTTACCGATCGTCACGGACGATTCTTCACCACTATAACTAATATTCACAACCACTTGTTCGACCGATCTTTCCAACCGATTTTTTACCGATCTCTCTGCCAATTTTTTACCGATCTCTCTGCCGATTTTGTATATCGATCTTGATCGATTGTGTAACGTATCTCGACGATACGAAAAACGCGTCGTTTCAACGCATCACTACTCAAGATCTCGGAGAGTTGTAAGGAGCGCGCGAAGGACGCGAGGTAGACGGTAGTCGAGCGTAGGCACAAGCACACACGTTTCCCCGTTTATCAAGATTACGAGGACAGTGAAAAAAAAAGCAAAAGATCACGAGGAGCCCCGTTCACACTGACACGCTTCACTTTCCACGCTTGTAACCACTTTTTTTCGTTCACGCGTCGAAAGTCCACGCGGCGCGTACTTCGTTTTTTTTTTTCTCTCGTTTCTACGAACGAGCGTTCGATCGCGCGTGCTCCTCGATCGGAGGCTTCGAGGCGACTGAGCGCCACCCACGGGTCAGCTTAAAGAATAGTGCCCAGTGCTTGTGCTGTTTAGCGTAAAACAAAAAACAGGCGTGTTCGCCGCTCGGACGTTCGACGCTGTACATCTCTACGTGTGTACATCAGAAATCGCGAAAATATTCCCCTCCCTCATTCCATGCTTCGCGATATTTCATTTTTATCGTTCACAAGTACACTCGCGTTTGTTTGGGTTTGTTTGGGTTCCAAATTCGGACAATTGGATCGTTCGAAAGAGATCGAAAGATCGAAATGTCATAAGTGAAGTTTTGTTGTCGATCGAGAAATAGAAGAGAAAAGAAAAAAGTACGCGCTTTCGCCGCGGCGCTTCGCGGAGCTCCTGGCTCTGTGGGTGCGGTTTGACTGGTCTCTCTTTCGCTTTTTCTCCCCCCGTTCGATTCCCTGAAAAAAAAACTCTTGCCTCACGTCCCCCTTCCCTCCACCTTACAGTCCACGTTTCGAGAAAAAAATAACGGTCACGTGACTCTTTACTACAATCCACGCGAGTTGTGAAACAGGTGATTTATCCAGGGGGCTCTTGGAGCGCCCGGAGTTTGATGACTCTTTGTCCGATATCGAATTCGTTGCTTGTCGTCTCACGTATTATACGTAAGCTCGACGCGAATTGCGCGCGGGCAACGCCACCTGAACGCTCGCCAGGTAAGCCCGCGCTTCGAACGGTTCGGGGGAATGTGGGGTAAAATGAACCTGTTCGATTATTATTTGAATATTTTATTAGTGATTTTTAATGTTTTATTTCTTTTTTGTTGTATTTTTGCTGTGTAGATCATTAGTATGTTTAGTATAATTTTTTAACTATATTTTATTATGAATAAATCAATGTTTATAATAATGTATTATGTTATTATAAATGTATAAATTTATGTAATAGGTTTCATTATTTTTTTTATTTTTTAGAAGAGGAAATGCATTTTTTTCTTAATTGTGTTTTAAAAAATTTTGTTCACAGTGATTCGATCAAAAAATTCTCGTTACGAAGGAACTGATTGAATAAGCAATATTAAATGTTATTTCTTTTGGTATTTTTTTAATGCTTTTACTTCTGTAAATTTGTTTTATCGGCATTGTAAATTATCATTATTATTATCGTTATTTCGTGGAGTGTTCCATTTTACCCCGCAGTTCCATATTACATCGAAAACGTGTCACCTGTACGCAACCTGGTAGCCGCGGTAACGTATTTAACCGCTCGCGAGGTAACTATAGCAACGGTCTCCATGGAAAATTCACGCGCATGCGCAGCCCGCATTTTTTTCTCTGACCTCGCGGGAATTTGTTTAGATTAAAAAAAATGTAAATTGATTTTCAGATAGTTGATCAAGGTGCGTTCAGTGATACAAAAGGATGAAATTTAGAGAACGATGAGTTATTGAGGTTATCACATAGAAATCGGTTTTATTCCGCATTTTACATCAAATTCGCAACGGATGCGAATCGCCCGACTGGGAAAAACGCGAACGCGAGCGCCACTAGCGGCGAAACCGTGAACCCGCGTCGCTCATTACAAACAGAAATCCGCTGCGAGATCTTTAGATCGCGGCGCGACTTTCGCGAAAGAGGTTAACCCTTTAAACTTTACGCGGAAATAGAAATATTTGGTGGAAAATATCGGCCAAGAAATAACTAAAAATGACATCTTTCGTTGCTGATATACTCGTAACAGCGGGTAAGTAAATCGAAACAAAAAAACCTCGGAAATAAACGTTCGAGTTCGGTATTTTTCCTGCTGTCAAATTTGACAACTTGATGTTTACTCTGCACACCCTGTTGCGCCCCGCGTTCTTATCGTATTTTCATTATCGGATCGATTCAACTCGAACGTTTTAGCACGCTGCTAATAAACTGCATAAATTCGCGTGTTTCGAAACTCGACCGGGCTTACCGGCTGTTCCAGCTTGATGAACGAGTCTGAAGTTGAAATTCGATCCAAAATTCAATTTCGCGCGATTTGGTGATAGAAATCCTTCACGAATGTAGTTTCGTTGATTTTCATTCGGATTTTACAATTCAACAAACTTGCGTATGGAAGAATGCATTTTTTGAGTGACGGCGAAGACGGCGGTTCGATTACGAATCTACCAGCCGATTCGGTTGAAGGAGTTTATCGGAAGAGCTTGGAACGAATTTTTCATGCATCTGATTCCACACTAGAAGAATTTGGGTTTTTTGGATGCATTCTGGTTTCCAGTTACGAATATTCTGTCGTTTAGAAATTTTCTAGTTATTGTCTGGCTTCAGATCTAGCTAATCATCAGCCATTTATTTTAGCCAAATCATTAGTTTTTAGCCATTAGCCAGGTTTTCAAGTAAAAAAAATAGACCTTAACTTACCCCAAACCAGAGTAAATAAATTCCAATGTACGATATCCATTTTTCCCGTAATATTGAATTCCAGGTAAGCTGGAGAAAGAAGATCTGAACGAGAAGATCTCAGACATACAGAAGGAGATAGCGAAGCTGAAAAATGACGTCAAGGACTTTATCGACGACAATTACATAGAGTTCGTGCCAACCCTGAAGAAGGATCAGGCGCTCGTAGTGAAAGCTGAAAAGTTAGCGGACGTGATGAAGATGCTCGAGACTCGAGTGCGCGATCAGGTAATTACCGAGATCTGCAGTGATTTAATAATCTTAAGCAATGTCCTAAAGAATTAGGTGAACGAAAACCCATTCGAGCGAATGCAAATATTAGACAAATGCAAAAAAACAGAAATAAAACCCAAACGAACCCAAACAAACTTGCAGTCCTGACGGAATTTGAAGTAGATCCGAAGTAAAGTTACAAACCGAAGTACTGTTACGTAAAGTTACAAACCGAAGTAATGTAGCGTAAAGTTACAAACCGAGATAACGTTAAAAGCGTAGCAATCAATTTTTCCTCGCAGTCAAACCCAAACTCTCATTCCCCTTCGCCGATTCCAGATAAAAATCGAGCTTTCCGGTTCGACGAAAGAGTTGAAGGATTTGTCCAGCGCGCTGAAGGAGTCGAGTTTGAGTTTGCAAATATCGAGTCAGCTGTTGGAGCTGAGCGAGTCGTTGAGGCGCGTAGAGACCCACAAAACCGAGAAAAAATACGTCGAAGCTGCGCAAAGCTTGCAGCGAGTCCACGAAATCTTGGAATCGCCAGGAAGCGATTTGCGATCGTTGAATTGTTACGACTCGATGAAAAACGAGTACGTCAATTGTTATACGAATTTTTTGAACGACGTAACGTGCCTGTGGAAAACGAGTTTGAAATGGCGAACGAGCAAGGACGAAGAGGACGTAGAAACGGCGAGTTTGGCGATCGAGAGTGAACGCGAAGAGATCGAAGAACTCGCCAGATCGTTGGATCGAGTTGAAAGCTTGGACGAAACGATAGCGAATTTTTCGTCAAACTTAATGACCCATCTGATCACGCCAATCGTACTTTACAACGAAACGACGATACGAGTCGTCGACGAAAAAACCTTAAACGTCGAATATGGCGATCGTAAGAAAAAGCCGCTTTACAAAAGCGTTCTCTACTATCTAAGATTGTTGTTTCAATTCTTGATGGAACATCTCGATTTCACGATCGAGAACGGCCAGCGATTCGTCGTTCTTCTCAGGTCTCACCTTCTCGAACAAATGTCCAAAATCTTGATCGACGATTGCATCGCCCATACTATTCCCAACAGTAGCGCCGAGCTTCAAGAGTTCAACGCCGTTGTTAATGACATCAAGGAGTTTCAGGATTATCTCCTCGATATAGGTATGGAAAAAAAGGTGGAATCCAACCATCAACCCATCATAGATAAATCTCTTTATTATGCCTTAGCAAATTACGATGCAAAAATATAATATAATACTATTTAACGAAAAAATATCGAAATCAACAAAAAAATAACATTCTTAACTATATAACAACTAAATACAACTTCTTCGTCTCGCTCGTTGACGCTGTACAATATTATTTAACTTTTTATTTTCACTGCGAAAATTAAGAATAATGAAACTAAAAATAATAATAAAACCAATAAAAACAAAAATAACGACAATAATGATAAAAGTAACAGAATAATGGTCTCAGTTGTGCCCTCTACTCAGAAAATATAAACGTGAAAAAAGTGAAAAAAAGAATAAAAAAGCGTGAAAAAAAACAAGGGCAATAGATAATGATGATGGTACTGGAATCACCTTAATCCCACGAACCTGGCAAGTTTTTGTCTTCGCGCTACCACACCCACAATTATTCATGAAAAACATCTGCAAAAAATCATGGTTTATTTTTAGAATATACTTTTCTCGGGGGAATAGTTGTTTTTTATTTTTCTTATTTTTAATAGATTTTGTTTCGTCAAATATTACGCATCTCGCGAAAAAACGTGTTTTTTTTTTTCAAAAAAATATAGCGAAGGTATAAATAATGGAAAATTGTTTTCAATAGCAGTTTATTAAAGGAAAAAGAAAACTCTTTACAGAAAAAAATATTACATTGCTGTAGGAAACAATTATAAAATAAAATTGATTTTGATTATTTAATTATTATTAATAATAATAATAATGTCATTTTCGTTCCAGGCTTCATCACGGTGGACCAAGTTTTCCTGTCTAAGTACACGGAGAACGTCGATAATCTCTTCATCGAGAAGATCTGCCAAGCACTGTTGACCAAAGCTATCACGATCGCCCGGAAAGATCTACACGACTCGTTCAGGCACGAGCCCGAGGTTTGACGAAATTTCCAAATGATTAATCGAAGAAAAGTGAAAATTTGTATATAAGCACGCAGTTGACGAGACAAATAGACGAAAGTGATCGGAATTGACGATTTGCTTTATTCCTTGTTTTTTTTTTCTATTTCTTCTTCATCCTCGATGAGATTCCACTAATAACGAACGAAATTGATATTCCAATATCCAATTTGATTCCTCGGTTATTAAAAAAGTTCATGAAAAAAGGAAATCGGTTTTAGCGAAGAAGGAAATTTTCAGATCTGCTCCCGTTTTCAGGAACCCCCAAAGCTGCTGAACGAGGAACCGGACATTTACGAGGAGAAGATCGATCGGAGGTTGAGCAAACAGACCTTCCATTTGCCACCCTGCCAAATCAGGTATTTCTTAATTTCTTCTTTTCAGATAAGTACGGATTATTCGCAATAATGAATTTTCTTAATTTCTTCTTTTTAGATTTGTAAGGATTATTCGCAATAATTAATTTTCGTAATTACAGCAAAAGCGCGAGAGAAATATTGAACCTCGCAAAGGAAATTCTCGACGAAGCTTGCACGAGTTCCGAAGCTTGCGCGATCAGGCTATTTTATACGAGCAGAAACGTTTTCGAGATTTATGCGAGCACCGTCCCGGAGTATCACAACAAATTCCTCGAGACTATACCTCAGCAAGTCGGTGAGTCGGTTTTGCAGGAATACGTGATTCTTAAAAAATTCAATTATTCAATTATTTCAAAATAAATTGTGGGAACAATGCACTAAAAGTCCCGATATAAATTGAAGAAATAATTACGATTGATCTATTATTCAATTCCATTCGATAATTCAATTTATATATTTCTTGGCATTAATAATATGATTATAATTGACTTAAATATTTTATTGAATAATTGAATTAACAAGAATATGTTGAAAAAATTGACGGACCGATTACAATAATTGAATTGATAATTGAATGGATATTTAATTGAATAAAAAAATGTCGAAAATATTGAAATATGTGAAACAAGTTGATAAAAAGTTTTACGTCTATCAATACGAATAATTATTAATTACGTATTATTTGGGTTTGTTTGGTTTCGTTGTTTAATTAACGACTCGTTTATTTTTCATGTTCAACAGCGCTGTTCCACAACAATTGTATGTATCTAGCCCACAACCTACTCTCGCTCGCGTGGGAGTATCAAGATCGTTTGCCAGTCCACGTTCAAAAGCTGAACGTGACTTACGCAGACTTGACCCTCGTTATGAGAAACGTTGGTTCCGAGCGTTTCCTCGATCACATGAAATACCAGAGGAACATAATTATCGGTATTCTTCGAGAGTCCGGTGAGTGAATTTTGCTTTTCCGATTTCTCATCGGAAATCCTTTCGGCCTCGTTTTCATCGTTGAATCGACGCAGGCTTGGCGCAATTGGGACAAACGCCGGAATTGCCATCAAGCACGGAACGCGCGTTGCGCCAATGCATAAGACAACTCGAATTGCTGAAAACTGTTTGGATGGACGTCCTGCCGGTCAACATTTATTGCCGAGCTGTTGGTCAGTCAGTTTGTATTTAGTTATAGTCCCTTAAATGTAGTTCCCCGATTTGATTTCCCCCGAAAAAGAAAGGACAAGAATTAATAATAATTCTATATATAATTATTAGTTATTAATTAATAATTTAATAAACAAAAAATAGAAAGAACATGATGTTTTGCTATTAGTAATTTTTCTATTAATAACTTGTCTATCAATATTTTAGTATTAGTAATTGTTTTATTAATATTTTTCTATTTATTTTATTTCTAATCAAACTCAGTACCAATCTCTTCAAAATTCCCTATTTTCTTGTGCTTTTTGTTAGAGAAAATTAATTTAATGAATCTGATTTAGAATAAGTGGCCAAGGATGTAATATCGATTACCAAATTTCTATTCCAATCTCTAACCCTTAGGTTGCATAGCAAACTCGATGGTCGAAGATCTGGTATTCAAAATAATTACTGTGGAAGATATACCCGCGGATGTAGCCACGGAATTGGTCGCGCTCTTCAACATGGTCGTCAAGAGAACTCCATCGATATTTCCGGTGAGAAAAGGAAGCCAGGATTACAAAATAAATCGTCGATACGCCTTAAAATTTTTTTTTTTTTCAAACAATCTTTATTCAGCAATTTAATTTTCATTTATTTATTCATTTTCTTATAATTTTGCGAGAATGTGCAGGATGAGTCGAAGAAAAAAATCAAATTCAAACAATCGATTTTAAATTAGTTTTTTTTATCGATTTCAGATTTTACTTTTTTCAATCGATTTTTCCAAAACTCGAACAAAAACTTTTTTAGTGGATTTCGAATATTTACGAATTTTGAATATACATAGAGAATTTGTTTTTTTTTCTCGGCCCAGCCTAAAGGAAGCGAGCAAGTAAGAAAGTCACCTGGGTGTCTCGATTGCTCCGCAAACCTGGAAAAAAAGAATCTAAAATCGATTATTCAATTTTTTTTTCGTCAAACGAAAACGAGAACGAAAAAAAACAAAAATAAATTCACTGGTCGTGTTTTTCTTTTTTCTTGAGGTCCCGGACACGATACAGCGTCACGTGACCAAATGGTCGAAGCTGACGGAGCTGATAAAAGTGTTGGAGGCTTCGCTCAAGGAAATCGAAGATCGATGGGCCGACGGAAAGGGACCATTAGCGAGCGAGTTCACACCGAGCCAAGTCAAGCAATTGATAAGAGCGCTTTTTCAAAATACGGAGCGCAGAGCCAATTTACTCGCGATTATAAAGTGATCGCTTTTCATCTCTATTTCTTCAAGCCCTTTTCTATCATATTCTCATTGTTGCGTCGATGTTTTTCACGTCCGGTGAATAAAATTGTTTCTTCATCTTTTAGTGCCAAATCGTCTTCTGGTCGATTTACGGTTTACTTAATTTTTTTACCCGTCCACTTAAATCTGTCTCTATTCAAATATTCCGCCATATTTTTTTCCTGTTCCACCATATATCTTCTTCCCTGGTCGAAATCTCACCATAAATATAACCCCGGCCACGGTCGATTTACGCTACACTATAACACGTTTGCCAAGGGCACGGGGAAACTGTGGAAAACCCTTGCCGGTATGGGCGGCCCTGTATTCTTCTGATTTCTTAGCATACAGGGGGGAGTTGAAATCCACCTTCCCGTAAAAAGTTATGGGGTTGTGAAGTTCGAGGAAACATGTGATAAAATAGACCGTGAATTTTGTGAATTGTTTTTCGGTTATTTTTTTGTTAACTGTGAGTTGTAAATTATGACGTTTAGTTGGAAGAAACTCAAATCCACTTTTTCGCCCCATAAAAAAGTCATGGAATTTCAAAATTGACGCAAACGTTTTTCGTAAAATTCACTGAAGTAAATAATTACCCAGACTTTTCGTTAAAGCATGTACACCAAGTCCTCAGAAAAATGGGCCATCGCTGACTGGTCGATGTTACCAACCAGAGCACGGCTAACCGGTCACCGATCCAAGTATCGGCCTCTCTCGACTTTGCTTAACTTCAGTGATCGCCCCAGCCCCACTACGACCGCCCATCCTTCAGTGTCGGTTTTTATTGTTTTTTTTTTTCATGACTTCCGGTTTTGTCCAATTTCTTCCGGTTTGCTATCCTCGTAGAAACGTATATACTCATTATTTCTTCTTCGTCCTCGATGAAATTCCACATCCGTTTGGAATGGATCTTTTTCGATCTTCTCTGCACTGCTATCTCGACGGAATTTCAGTTTTACCGAGTTTCCGGAATGGTGACGCGCAACCGGAAACCGGGTATGAAATTAAGGGGATGGGTTCGTTCAGCGGATCTTCTTATTTGTGAGACAAAAAATTCACGTTTGCCAGAATATCCGCTTTCAGAATTGTCATTAATTACGTAATTAATTACTTTAAAAAAAGTTCGTTATCAGAATTATTGACGAAGTAAAAAAGCTCGAAAAAGCCCACTTTAGCATTGGGAAAACAAATTCTAAATCATTACAGTCATACACACGATAAAATCGCGAGCAGCGTTAGAAATTCATTAAACTCTCTAAATTGATTAAATTCATTAAAAATAATTTTTTTTATATATATTTCCATAATCATGAGAATAATTCCCAAACAAAAAGCACAAAAACGTTGTTAGACTCGGTTACAAAAAAATGAATTTTCGGAATCGTCGGAATTCGGAAAAAGAATAAATAAATAAATAAATAAAAGGAAATTCACGTTCAATTCGACCTTCGATAAAAAATCATTTTTCTCCAAACTCGCTGTAAAATCATTGTTGCAATAATATGCGAAGCAGCGTTCTATTCTATTGAATTCACCCAAAATAGGCTTCCAAAATCATCAGAATAATTGCCAAAAAAAAAAACAAGGTTAGGTTCGATCGCAAAAGGAAAAAATCAATTTTCAAAAACCCGAGTTTTATTTCTCGACGAGAAAAGAAATGAATCTCCTCGCAGAGTTCAATTTGGCACTCAAAAAAAAAATTAAGGAATATAAATATTTAAAAAATACACTTTTCTCCAAATACGTCTCGATACTTACACCTCGTGATATCCTGTGATGCCTACGCGAAAACAGAGAAGCAGAAAAAACCACACTACCCCCCTCTCACTCGAAGAATTGAAAAATGTATTGCATCAAGAAAAAAGAATAAAAATCAATCAAGACATGAAAAAAAACGTAGAAAAATTAAAAATTAAAAAATACACTAAAATGAAACAAATAACGTAGCACTATCGTCGAACACGCGAATATTTTTTTCTTTTTCGTAATATTTTTTTCTTTCGTTCCTCGAGTTTCCGCAATCTCGTTTTTTTATTCCATTCCTTCTTTTTTTTATCGTAGTTCGCTAGTTATCGTTTTCCTTACTCTCGTCGAGGAGAAGTTCCGGTGGCGACACAGTACTACGGCCTAATTAAGAGGGCGCTAATTTCGCGCGTAGACCAGGCAGAGGGGTGCAGAGGGGTTTTCGGGTTTTTTTTAAAGGGGGGTGGTGGTTAGTGGCGGGCGAAGATTTCGTGAGCGCAAATTTGTTTAATACGTTTCCAATTCCATGTGTTTTACAGCAGAAATAAAATACGGTTTCGTTATCATCGGATTTGTGATTATTTTGTTGTTGTTGTTGTTCTTGTCGTTTTTTTTCAATTTTCATTCTTTTTTTCCTTCTCGATTCCTTCCTCTCTTTCTCTCTCTCTCTCTCTCGGGATTTTTTGTTCACTTATCAATCGGGACTTCTGTCCGTGCTGCTCGGGCTTGAAATCAAAATATTCTACGCCTCGAAAATATAAATTCATCTTTTTGTTGTCGTTTATGTTTAGTCTTCGAAAAATCGTACATCTACTTCGATTACGTGTTTTTTTTGTGTGTATGGGTTTGTTTTTTGTGTATATGTGTGTTTGGGTTTTTTTTTGTTTTCCATTTTATCGATTTCCGAAACGTACTTCCGGAACTTCCGGATGAGAATAATCGATAATTTATTTTGTTGTTGTTTGCTTGTTTGGGTTTGTTCTCGTTCGCTCGCAAGCGGGGAACGAAAATATATTGGCTCGGGTGCGCCTCTTTGATTTCTCTTTTCTTCTCGTTATCTTTTTTTCTTCCTTTCTTCCTTTTTTTTATATATATAAAAAAACATTACTATATCAAGTAGTAATTAGTATAAGCGACGCCGAGCGTTCCTTTCCTTTTTTTTTATTCTTTTTTCTTTTCTTTTTTTTTGTTTCGATTCTTTTTTTCTTGTCGTCTCTCTTCTTTCGCTTGTCCTTTCGTGCGCGTAGAGATGCGCGAGATTGACACGAGCGTGTATAACAACGGGGATAAAAAAAACAATGTTTCGCGAGATTTTTACTTTTTTTTATCTCGATTGCGCGAAACATAAAAAAATTCAAAATAAAAAGATTATGTTCGCGAAGGGGCTGTAACGGAAACGGTACGATAAATTTCCGGTGCGACGGTAATTGTCCGTAAAAACAAAAAAGACAAAAAAAAATCGAAGAATATAATCGCGGTAAAGACTCGAACAAAAGATCGCTTCAAAACAAGAAAAAATGAAGAAAAAGAAGAAACGAAAACGAGAATGCAGCTCGTTCCGGGAATTCGTCAAAAATGTCGATACCAACAGGGAAATACGGGTGCCACGTAAATCTTTTCTTCGATCTTTCTTCCCATTTCTCCGTTCTCCATCTTTGTTTTTTCTTCAGCCAAAAAATCGCGACTCGCGAAATTGGTCAGTCTTGCGTCGTTTTTTGTCATTTACTTATTCTTTTTTTTTTTTTAAGTATTTTCCTTCGTATTTTTTGCCCGTCACCGCATGTTTTTTTTCGTCGCGCGATTTCTTACGCGTCGAATATTTTCTCCCCCCCCCCCCCCCCCGCCCCCCTCTTTTTT
>JAPYZJ010002994.1:0-18141 GCA_030522765.1 Ophioninae sp. B BG-2022a | reverse complement strand
TGTTTTGCAGTTTCCGAAACCCACCTTAAACTTTCTGTACGATCATTATTTCCCGAGTTATCAATTTTTAAAGTCATAAGTGAAGTTTTTGCTTTGAACGCTGATAACTCCGCCAAAAAATCATCGTACAGAACTCAACCACCGCTCAAATTAAAGGGGATAAAATTCTCAAAAAGAGTTTTAGGGTGGAATCATCATAAAAAATGTATTCAAGTCCATGGACCTTTTTGAAGAAGAGTAAAAATTCCAAAAATTTTTCCTTCGATGGTTTTCCAACGTTTTCTCGAAAAACTACTCATGATAAAAATTTTTTGACTCCAGATCAGAAAACTAGAAACTTGGAGCCACAATTTCTTTTTTTTTTAAACGTTTTTCGACCATTTTTCACAGAGTTACAGTCTTTTTTTCTATCCCTTAATTTTTGCGTCTAGTGTATATTTATTTATTTATAATTCCTTATTATTTATCATTATTTATGAATCATATTAATTGATAAATAATTTATAACTGTCATTATTAATGAGAGTGAACCGATAAACAATTCTCAAATTCAACAACAATACGAAAATTTTAACAATTTTTATTTTTAAGCTATAATACCTATAGATTAATATATAGATCATAATGTAATTATCTATATAAATAGACAAATAATTCTGAATTGATTACCTGATTGCCTAAATATTGATCGTTCTTCACAATCTCATGATATATATAATGACAATAATTTTTATAACGAGATTTATAACAATTTTTCGTTCAAATATTCCTACAGCTACTCTTTATTTTCTCTTTCGTTCGTTCCATCGTCTATGTACGTTGAAAGCATTAGAAATAATAAGCATCGTCGGTGGGAGAGCGCAGCACCGATCTCTTCTGAAATTACCGCCTCCATTTGCCGGGTGTTAACGGTGAGTGTGTGCGACTATGCGTGTTTTTTCTTCGTTCAAACACAGTCTATGCACTTCAAGGATTCTTTGAGAACACTTCACTTGACCTAGATCTTGCGGTCGTCGGTCGCGGTGTACGCGTCCAAATTGTGAATCCGCAACAGGATCGACCATTTTATATTTTACGCTGTCAAAATTGTCCTGTCAATTGTTGTCTGTTGACAGATCTATGATGACAGTCGGCTGTCAACTAGGATCTACCGACTTACGATAATCAATCAATTGCCAGCTGTCGACAATGAACAACTGTTAGAGGTCAATCAACGGCCAGCAGATAAAAATGCATGGTCAGCTGCCAACTTTCAACATTAAACTATCAACTGTCAAGCGTTAAGAATGAACGGTCAACAGCCACTTCAACGATGCGTTGTCAATCGCCAGGTGTCAGCCATGAACTCTTGACCACCAGCTGTCAATGACGAAACTGCCAATAAACGAACCGTCAACGATGAAACCGTCAACGAATGAATCGTCAACGATAAAACTGTCAACAAAAGAATTGTCAACGATAAAACTGCCAATAAGTAAACCGTCAACGATGAAACTGCCAATAAATGAACCGTCAACGGTGAAACTGTTAGCGAAAGATCTCCAATGATCTTCATCCAATGATGAAACTGCCAACAAATGAATCATCAACGTCGAACCTGCCAACAAATGAATTGTCGACGATGAAACTGCCAATAAATAAACCGTGAATTATGAAACTATCAACGATGAACCTGCCAACGAATGAACCATCAACAATGAATCTGCCAACCCTCATTCGACCGTCAACTACGAATCATCAGTCATCAGCCACTATCAGCTCCCTCCAACCAACAATCCCAATTAAGACCAGTTGCAACTGACATCATCCACTCCGACCAGCATCAGGATAAACGACCACCGATACCGCATACTTCCTGAGCGTAATTCAACCACAGAATTAGTTTCAAATACTACAGTGTCGATATTCTGATCGGCGATGGGCGGAGCGATCGATCATCGCGAAAGAAAAACAATGGCGAGAAAGAAAACGAGAAGATAGAAGGAGAAAACCCAAATAAACCCAAACAATAGCGAGGGAAAAAAGGAGACGAGAGAGAGAGAGAAAACCCAAACAAACCCAACCAATGGCGAGGAAGAAAAGGAGGGGGGAGAAGGAGAAAACCCAAACAAACCCAAACAATGGCGCGGAAGAAAAGGAGAAACACACGCCCTCCTCCAACCCTCACCCCCCGGGAGTGAAAACGAGCGTACCACGGAGGCTCGAGAAAGGGCAGCGAGAGTGCCGCTGGTCATGGACTGTGTATCGGCTGCGTACGAACGTACACGCCGCACCGCCGGTTTATATATAGACATCGAGAGTAGTTGACGAGGGGGGGGGGGGCTAGGCGGTCGATGTTACAGAGTGAAGGAAGGGGGGGAGGGAGCGGAAGGGAAAGTGAGGAGGTTCGAGGGTATAGAATGGCGGAGGTTGGACAAGGAGGGCTAGCAACGATGAGGCGCAGGAGGGGGGGATGTCTCTAGGAGGGTTAGGTGTAGTATCGGTCATTACCTCCGCGCTGTGTAACTGGGTCAGTCGTCACAGCGGCTCGGGCTTACTCACCCCCCCACCCCGCCGGAGCTCGCCGGCCCTCCTGCCCCTCATTCTCTTATTTGCCGCGAACCTCTCTTGGCCTCTCCCCTCTAGTTGTCGACGCACACGTACACGCACACTGAAATCCCGCGCTTATGCACCGCGTGCGAGACCCTCCTTCCACCTCACGACTCGGGCACATACCCGTTTGGATTATGCATCCGCTTTTCACTGGTGTACAGGCGGTCTTCGTACGAGTCCAACCAGGACTCCAGATCGAACGGAAACGAATTACGAACGATCGGATCAGTGGATAAGGGAGGGTGTTTAGTTTTGTCGTTTTTTGACCTTGATTAGTTTTTTTTGCGGGTTTATAATAGTATTTTTCATTGACATGGTTTTTGTAGCGATTGCAAAATTTGTTTTGGGCTTGGTTTTTTGGTTCTCTTACCTTTTTCAGTTTTAAACTTGTTATCTCGATGTTTTTGAGTTTTTAATTTATTATTTCAATTTTTTTTCAGTTTATACTATTTTTCATTAAAATGGTTTCTCGTCTTTTTTTTTTCATTAAAATTCGTTTCGTCTTTTTTTTTGACATTTTTCAGTTTTACATTCACTATTTCAATTTTTTTCTAGTTTTTAATGTTATTTTTCATTGAAATGGTTTCTCTTGCGGTTCAAGAATTCGTTTGGTTTTTTTTTCTTTGGCTATTTGGACGTAGGTGGGTTCTTGATGAATTTAGGTTCGTTGTTCGTTTCGTGACCTTATTTGACCGTTTTCAGTTTTTAATTGAAAATTTTTATTTTTTCCATGTTATAATGTTATTTTTCATAAAAATGGCTTTTTTAGCGATGAAAAAATTTAGTTTGTCTTGTTTTTTTTACCTTTTAATTTTGAAATTGAAATAATACACTTAAAACTTTTTTTATTGAAATGATTTTTCTTGTGGTTAAATAAATTCGTTTCGTCTCTTTTATAATTTTTTTGACCGAATATGGGTTGGTTGATGACCGTTTAGATTCACGATCGAACATGAGTGTGGAAGCAATTATTTTCATTGGTACCTTTTTTCGTGAAAGCGCAACACTCGCTGGTTTTTTTTTCAAATTTTGCATACGTCGAGAACAAATTTTCATAAAATGACTCGTTTTGGCTCGTCAATGTTTTTCAAATGCAAATATCGAAAATTATTATCGCGGGCATCGTTGAGCGAGCTCGATCGAACGCAGGATATTATTCCCCGCTGGCCGTCCGTCGTTCGAGGAATCGTAAAACTGTCGAACAATGTGCATAATTTACCATTCTAATTATCAACGTAAAGTAGCTAATCGTGAATACGCGTTTTATCGTCCGACGGTAATTTATCGGTTCAGTGCCAGTTTCGCGGTCCCCCGATACGAGAACCGGAGATTTTGAGATCGTTAAAACGTCCTCGTACTTTTGTGCATATTGTTGTAAATTATGAGGAATCGTCGAGAATTTTGTATCTCCTGATCAGTGTCCCAAAAAAAACGCAAAAACGAATGCGTAATACCTCGATTTTTTATCAAAAGTATTTCAAATAAATGAGGCTCACTCACTAAAATTCAGACGATAAATAATAAAATGCTGGTCAAAATGAAAATAAGGAAAACTTGAAATGAATGCTGGAGTAAAATACGAAAAAGTTTCATGCTAAGAAATAACTAAAAATATTTGGAATAGTTCTTAAAAACATTTCGCAGTATTTATTTATAATTTATAAATATTTATCAATCGATTAAACGTTTTTAATATTTTTAAAATTATAAAAATATTATATATCCAACATATTCCCAACTCCTAAAATTGCTAAAAAAAATTGTTTTATTTAAGTCTCTGAAAAAATGCTAACATATTTTTCTAAAATGTACTAACATTCCAAAAAATGTTAGATTGTTATTAAAGTGGCAAAAAAATTACTTAAACAACTACTGTAAATGATAAAATAAATCACAAAATTGTTTAATTCCAAAAACATGACTAAAGGGACTAAAAAATTTGAAAAAAAGCTAAAAACATTTTTCGAAGTAAAATATTTTAAAAAATGGAGAAACAAAACAATTCTAAAAATAACATGTATCCAACATATTCCCAACTCCTAAAATTATTAAAAAGAACAGAAAAAAAATTAATTAATCACTGAAAAAATGCCGGAAATATATTCGTCCAAAATGTACCAAAATGCCAAACAACATTAGAGCGTTAATAAACTGATAAAAAAGTGAAAAACCATGAAAAATCTACTGTAAATGATTAAAAAATGCACAAAATTGTTTGATTCCAAAAATATGACTAATGGACTGAAATATTCGAAAAAAATGGCAGACTGGAAGATTGGTATATAAGGCGAGGTATAATGATGAAAAAGATGGACTAATATACTAGCGCACGCGGAATTAGATCACGGTGCCCCTCCCGTTCCGGTTGCCATTTCTCCCCACTATCGAGATCGTTCTTTCCCATGCATACATATATAGGAATACACGGCGGTATAATAATTGCCTCTTCGCGCTTGCACGCGCTTCTACGAGCCTAGCGAGCGTGCAAAACGTCGTTGCTGGTGGTGGTGGCCTGTCCTTCGCCTGCACGCCAGTTGCATAACGAATTGCATCGGGACGCCTCCTATACCGCCTCCCGCTCTCGTTCTTCTTCTTCGTCTTCGTTTCCTTTTTTTCTTCTCCTTCTTCTCTCGCTTCTTCGAGGCCCTCGACGCTCGCAAACTTTTAGCTCCACTCGACGAATTCCTCGCGTGTAGATTTCAAAGGCTTCGCGTCTAGGGTCAATGCTTTTTTATTTCATTATCCGCACATGTTGGGAGGTTGTACAAAAAGTCAAAAATGCCGAGTTGACGAAAATGAAAAAAGACCTCCGTGGAATTAGAAAGAAATTCTATGATCTATTTATCTTAATCGAAAAACAAAAACGTATTTTTTCCAAACCCAAACTAACCCAAACAAAAAGAGAAAAATACCGAGTTCACGAAAAAGGGGAAAAACCGCCGTGTAATTAGAAATAAATTCTATTTGATATTTATCTTCATCAAACGAACCCAAACAAAAAGAGGAAAATGCCGAGTTGACGAAAAAGCAGAAAGACCTCCGTGGAATTAGAAAGAAATTCTATAGCGTTTTTATCTTCATCGAAAAACAAAAACGTATTTTTCTTAAACCCAAAGAAAAAGAGAAAAACGCCGACGAAAAAGGAGAAAGACCTCCGTGGAATTAGAAAGAAATTTTGTGGTGGATTTATCTTCATCGACAAACAAAAACCTACTTTTCCATACTCAAACAAACCCAAACTACCCTAAACAAAAAGAGGAATATGCCTAGTTGACAAAAAAGGAAAAAACCCGCCGTGGCATAAGAAAGAAATTCCATGGTGTATTTATCTTCATCGAAAAACAAAAACCTATTTTTCCCAAACCCAAACAATAGGAGGAAAACGCCGAGTTGTCGAAAACGGAAAACGACCTCCGTGGAATTAGACAGAAATTCTAAAATGCGTTTATCTTTATTGAATAAAAAAAAGTACTTTTTGGCACGAGTTTTGTTTGGCGGAAAAGAAAATTTAAACATTTTAGAATAAACAATAAAAATTCAACTTTCGCACAGAAGAGACTATCCTAAAAATCTTGCTCGTTGAGTATCGTCATCAATAATCATAGTAGTCATAGATGAGTTCTAAAAATGGAAAAAAGAATATTAATTCCAAGGGAGAATATTTGTTTACAAATTTTTCATAGTCGGCATTTTATAGTTTTGAATTGTTTTGATTTTGAGTATTCAAAATGTATTTCTTCCAGAACGTATTACTTATAAAAAATAATAATACAAACAAAGCATGAAAACACTCCATATATTTTCTTTTATTCACATGACGATCCATTTTCTTTTTCGATATTCGATTTACAATATCGTAATGGAATCCATTTCGTTTGTTCTGGCTTGTTCCGAAAAGTGTTCCAAAAAGTACATAAATATCGACGAACTCCACGGGCCGGAGTAAACCCAAACAATCTCGTTGAAAAATCTGACAAAAAAGTAGCGAAAGCAATTTAAACAAATGCACGATTAAATTGATACTGTACGACTGTAAGCGCGTTTATGGGGTCAAGGATAGAAACGCAGAAATATTGCGTGTTTGCTCGTTGTTATCAACGAAAATACGAAGTTTCGCAATTCCATTGGACCAACAGCCATAAGTATATAAAAATACGTAAATTGCTAACAGAAATTCAGGTCGGGACGTCATCGCGTATTCTCGACCCGCTCCCCCCTCACCGTCTCCCAACCTTTTCTTAACCCCAGCCAATATTTCTCTTGAATTTATACGATGTATCGACTTTCGTAGGAAAATCTTTTGCCTGCTCCATACTGAAACTTTTACAATCCGTACTTTGAATTTCATTGCGCATTCTTTTATTGATATTTCTTTCGGTACTTCTCCCACGAGAGAATTCGACTTTTTTAATGCACATTAGTGCATATTGGTAGGCGAGAAAAACGATTAAAAACGGGGTCGTCAAATTGACGATGAGTTTGTTTGGGTTTGTTTGTTTAAATTTGTTTAGAATATGAAAAACCGTATCTGCGTTTTTTTATTAAATTAAAAACGGTGTTATCAAATTGACGATATTTTCGTATTTAAAAATTAACCGGCGTATATACGCTGTACCCCCCTTTCGGACTTGTCCAATTGCCTCGAATCCTGGAGCGATGAAAGTGGACGTGCAATTTTCGGTTAATCGGTTTTGTAGCCCGGAAACTGGCTCGATGCTACCGCAAACAAATGGACCACGATCAGAGTTCGGCCCTCGCCTCAGTGATAAAATCACATCGATGTGAAAACTGGGCGCATCGAGTTGGATTTCCGTTCGGAATTCAACGAAACCCAAACAAGCCGAGCCGAGTTGACCCAGTTCTCGGCGAAGCTAGCTAATGCGAACTTCATCGTTGGTTCCTTCATTTCCTCATCCCCCCAAGTTTAACATCGTTTTTTACCATCGTTACCAAACAAATCCAAACCAACACAGCCAAACAAACCAAAAAAGATGAACCTAAACAAATCCAAATTAAACGAAACAAGCTCAAACATCGTTTTTTACGACCGAAACCCACGACCGGTTAACCCAAACAACCAAAGCAAACAAACCTAAAAAAACCCAAAAATCGTTTTTTACCATCTTTAGACCATCAAAGTCTATCAAAATTTCCACCTTCCAGATTCCTTTCTTTTCGGCCCACCATTCCGAGTCTCGTTTCTCTTCATCATCAAGACTCATCAAAAAGGCTCATCAAAATCATCAATCTTCAAGAATTCATAAGAAATCTATCTTTCCCTTCCAAAACCAACGAATCTTGAGAACTCCTACGACAGGCGAAGAAACGGAGTATATAAAGGTTGCGTCTACTGGCGGGTGGAGGCAAAATTGCGAACGGTTCGCGATTAACCGTTAAGCGTTGCATAGCACTATTGCGGGAGGGGCATTCTGGGGCAAAGGTTGAGGAACGCGCTAGCCCCCGCAAAAGCTCGGTCTATCTCCCTCCACTTGGACACAGTTCACCCTCCGTCGTCATAGCCAACCGTCTCCTCCAACTCCACCAAGTCCGTCTTCCTCCGTTCGTCCAACTTCCCACCTTCCCCCACCTCATGATTCGCCGATGCAGCCCCCTCCCCCTCCCCTTAACCCCCTTCTCCTCGCCGACCCGACACCCCCGCCCTCCTCCGCGCATCCGCAATACTGACTCGCCCGCAAACGTCCGTCAGCGCGTACTCTTCGTGCTTTCGACCTACCCTAACATCGTACTCACGCTTTCTCTCCCTCTCTCTCTCTTGAGGCTCCCTCCTCAACGGCGTAGATATTCTCGCTCGCCTTCACGTGGGGGGTTTGTTTGGGTTTGATTGGGTCCTCTCTCATTCTCTCTCTCTATCTCTTGAGCCCCCCTCTTTCAATGCCGTCGATATTCTCACTCGCCTTTGGGGGGGGGGGGGGTGTTTGGGTTTGTTTGGGTTCTCTCTCACTGTCTCTCTCTCTCTCTCTCTCTTTCTCTTTAGCCTCCCTTTTCAACGCTGTCGATATTCTCGCTCGCCTTTAGGGGGGGTGTTTGGGTTTCTTTGGGTTCTCGCTTCCTTGAGCCTCCCTCCTCAACGCCGTCAGTATTCTCGCTCGCCGTTGGGGGGGTCGGGGTCTTTCCATCTCTTCTCGTCGGCTGCATCGACGCTACACGAACGCGAGAACTGCACTAGCGTTTGGGTGGAACGCAGACGCGTTGGTCATATCGGATGTATGGATTGGTGCATACGGATAGGCCGTGATAGGTCGCAGTTTTAGTGTTGGTGAGAACGGTCGTATACGCGCAGGTTTAGATGCAGCGGGCAAATACTGTCAGGAAAGCTGATAGGATAAGATCGAAAATGTATAGTCGAAATGAGTACGAATTTGCTGAGAGGTTCAGGATTGAAGGTTAGGAATGTAATGGACTTGTTGGGTTTGATGAACAATGAGGCGGTTAGATCGAGTATTGAAGGGGTTTCGCAGAAACGAGATGATTTTAAGAATGAGAAATTTCTACGACAAATTTTTATTCATTAATATGTGTATTACGAAAACTGCATATACGTTTATTGTTATCATAATAAATAATCGTGGAGATTTCTAATATATCAACTTTTCAAAACCACAGAATTAATGTTCAAAGATTGTAGCTCCATTCCACTTATAATAACAAATTTTAAATATTGTATTTACCCCACATATCAAAAACGATTTTCCTCCAGTCTTCACAATTAAAAATTAATTAACGTCTATTTCAATACCGAATAAATTACAATCGTTTCCATAACAACAACACGATTGATCCTTTACCATAATTCGTCATAATAAACCAAAGTCCACGAAATGAAAATTTAATAATTCGACTCAAACGATAAATCAAGATAAACAAACCCAAACCATTAAAGACCATAAACGATGAACTAAGCCAAAAAACCCAAACAAATAAAATCGAAATAGGGCTGTACTGGCATGGGTTTTCCGCAGTTTCCCTATGTCCGTGCCAGAGCCGGCACGGTGAATACCGTACAGAGGGGGTAAGTCGGCTGCGGCCGCAAGGGGGGGGGGGGGGTCAGGAGGAATCAAGGTTGGGGAAAAAGCAGGAAGGAACAAAGAGGGGGCCAACGTAAAAAAAACCCGAAGGGTGTAACGGGATGGTACAAAAATAAAAAATAAAATAAAATGAAATCGAAACAAAAATCAAAATAAAATCGAAAGACAATAAATGATGGTCACTTGGCCGAATCATAGCCGACTCCAGAGTATACACTGATAGTGGACAAACAAATAAAACCCATGGACGATAAACCACCCCAAACAAACCCAAACAAATAAAAGTGAAAAAAATCAAAATAAAATCGAGACTGTAAATGACAGTCACTTCGGCAAATGTACTATGACAAATACCAACAATAAACCAACCCTAACAAACCCAAACAAAAAAATCAGAGATAAAATCGAAATAATTGAAAGTCACGTAGACGACTGAGACGACGTTTTTTCCGTGTACAATTGCATACGGCTGTGAATACAGGGCTGATCGTAATAAAGCGCATGCGTGTGTGTGCCTTCCTCGATGAGGGCTCTGCAACGTTGATAAGGCATCTATTTTCGAGCGTTAAAACTCGAGCGTCAGCTCGAATGTGCAGCTTGCAATTCACATTTATAGAGTCTAGTGAGCGCGCGTGTGTGTGTGTGTGTGGATCGGAGCTGCGCGCGTCAGGGTTTCTCGAGGGAGGGAGGGGGGGGGGGTCGCGGCGGGGTGTCAGCTACAATGCATGTTGACCCATATTCGGGTCGTTGCTATTTCAGATCCATCCTTTCCATAGAGGAAGGTCGTCGTAGTCGTCGTCGTCGACGTCGACGATGACTCCCAGCGTCTATACATATGCAACCAAGCCTATATAGAACGTATACTGTAGCAAGAAAAACGTTACGTAACGCCTATCTTGTTTTCGCGCACGTCCGCGAGAACTCGAAAACAACCAATTCCGAGTCGTTCGATGGGAGAGAGAAAATGGGAGGGAGAGAGGGAGACGACTCGTTAACGTGCTATGAAAATCCTCTGACACACTCTGCCTATAAAATATCACGAATTTCCAGTCGAATTGTACTGAAGTACGAAAAAACTATTGTTAACAATTGTTATACATAAAATTGTGAACAATTGTTTATAGAGGAAATATTATTATTACGAAAATAATAATGGGAAGGGGCGAGGAAAAAATTAGACATAAATCATTATCTTCTATTTATCTGTTCAAATAATATTATTATTAAAAAAACGTTATTTGATAATTATTCATTCATTCATGTATTCATTTATTCAAATATGAAATAGATAATGGAATCGCAGTAAGAATATTATAATTATTATAATAACGGATTTAATTAATATTCGTTATTTTTTAAGCTCAGAAGAAAAACATATTAACAATAATGATAATAATAATAATAATAATGGCTGCGCCAAGCACGAAATCGTACGTGAAAGATTTTCTCCGAGAATTGAAGGTTTGCTCTCGCGGATGTTCGTGTCTGATCACTGACGTTTCGTACCACTGCGACTGTCACTACTTTCGCTTACGGGTAGAACTTTTTGTCCGATGACTATAGCGAGAACCTCGCGATGTCGCGTTCGAATAACAGAAGGAACTAAAAATAATGAAAGGAAGAAAAAGAGAGTGAGAGGGAGAGAGAGCGAAAGAACGAAATCAATCAAAGATAATACAAAAAATGGCTTTCGATAACATATACATGAGACAAATAAAACGAACTTAAAAAATGTGCACTAAAAAGGAAAAACGTAGTAGGTAGATTGTCCTATTACTCAAGAGATAATTCTTTTACTTAGTTCACTCAATAAGTCATTCATTTAATTATAAAATTTACAATAAAAATTATTCGGTTATTTCCATGATTATGCAATCATTTAATTAATTAATCGGTACGTGAGATATGTAAATAATTAATTATTGAGTGATGATGGAAGTCCTTATTCTGGCTTTTGAGGAAACGATTTTATTATTTTTTAATTTATCACATTTTAATAAATGAATTAATAAATTTTAATAAATAACGTAAATTGGTTATCAATTTCTAGAGTTATGCATAAATATAAATGTAAATATATATATATATGCACATAGTCGTATAGAGAACTTCCGTCTTTTTTATATTATTTAAAAAAAAAAGTATTTACAATGCAAATACTTTCGAAGAAGTGGAGGAAAAAAGAGGAAATCGGTTGGTCGCTTATCGAACGTAAAGTCGAGGACAATATCGGCCTAATCGTAAATAATATTTATCACGACATCTTAGTGTCATAATCCGAGGCTCGAACATGGACTTTGCTCGTTATTTCACGCTCAAACGGGCACCAGACTCGCACGCGTGTTTCACCCCCCCCCCCCTCCCTCCTTCCGAACGGCCGATCTCCCGCGGCCCGAACGAGAATACTTATTGCCCGGTCGATGGATTACGCCCGCTATGATTGACCGGTAAGTACACAAGTATGAAAGGTCCCCAAGTGTACCGATCGTAAACATGATCGACGAAACTCGATCGTCAACGGGATCGGCAAAACTCGATCGTAAACAGGATCGGCAAGATCGGGAACAGGATCTTCGAGAATTATGAGATCGAGAAGCGGATATCGAGATTTTCGATATGGCTTGATTGATCAACGATTTTCCGAAAACATTTGTGTCTTAAATTAGAAAAAAATGTTAGTTAAAAATGACAAGGTGAAAGCATGTTTACGTAAGTCAAGGAAATCCCTGCGTATGAAGAAATTATTCACTTCTTATTCGTTGGCCAATTGTTTGTTTGGGTTTGTTCGTTTGGGTTATGATTATTATTATTCTTCGTTGACCATATATTTGTTTGGGTTACTATTATTATTATTATTTATTGGCCAATTATATGTTTAAATTATGTGTTGGCATCTAGAAGACTGTTAGAATAAAAATTTATGTTCGCTGATTACTCATTGAAGATACCAACGTCATCATCGGATAAGTAAAATTATCGACAAAAAAACCGGACAGTGGTAGAATCGAAGTTTCATCTTGCATGATATTCCCCGGAAAGATGGGTGAGAATGACATTATTGAAGATGCGGTCTATCTATGGAAGAACCAAAATGGTAATAAATCACCATCCTGTCATAGACACTCACCACTGATAATCACTGTCCAATACGAAACTTCCAACAGGTTTCAATGAGCAATTGCCCCATCAGAAATCAACTAGCAAATGGATTGGTTCATTGGCGTAGTCTAATCTGGAAGTTGATCCAAAGCTGAAGCTCTCTCTTTGGGTTTGTTTGGGTTGGGGTTTGTTTGGGTTGATGATCACGTGGCATAAAAACTGATCACATTTGTTTTCGGATTTGGCAAAAAGAGGTCATTAATGAAGGAGGAAAAGAGGAAACTTCCTTTTGGTGTGTTCATTGGAGGTTGGATAGGTCGTGAGCCTGCACCTCCGATGCATCAACCACCACGACCACCGTTACCCGTCTGCTGACAACGACGACGCAGGTGGTGGAGAAACGATTCGTTAGTGGTGGGAAGGTAGGAAGCTCACTCTGAACGTGATCGAGGTGGGAGAAACGAAGGAAGGGGACCACTTTCCCCACCTGAAGTGGATACACACCTTTCGGTGCATGCCGCATGCAACCGCCTCGCCACTGTAATCTCCTACATTCCCCACCCGGCCTCTTCATTTTTTATCATCGTTACCGATTCTCCAGGCTACAGTCGAAAGCCTCGCGCTTTCGTACAGCTTTGACTCTAACAAGAGTCGATATCCTCTCATGGCTCACTCCTATGAAAGAGAAATTCTATTGGCCGATCGCATCATTAAACGAATCATTATCATCACATGATGTTTGATTCCTAATAGAAATCCAAATATATATTGAAAACAAAAGTGGAAATCAATCCTATTTATAGGGTTTGTAAAATAGCGAGCTAACCTAAAAAAAGAATCGTTAGGTAAATTTTGATCATTAGAAATTTTTATTCATCACGAAAGGACGGCTTTCTTTATCATTGATCCGTTGCCCTTTTTATCAGTATTCGTATCGAAGGTTCCAATAATCAGAATCGTCTAGCCAATCAAGTTAATCAGATTGGCGACCCATCCAATCAAGTTCATCCAATCCTGATCAGCTGCCAAGCAATAATCTTGTCTGGCCATTAAATGAACCCCCCAACCCAAACAAACCCACACAAACCAACTCAAACAAACCCAAACAAATCCACCCAAACAAACCAAAAGAAACAAACCAACCCAAAAAAACAAACCCAAACAAACCCAAACGTCGTCACAGACTAATCTTGATGCGGAATCTCGTTGTCCCTTTTCGCATCAACCCCCTTTTGGTGTGTTTTTACTCGAGGCTCGACTGTTCGCCGGCGTCCCGACGCCAGCGAACGACAATCCCCCCCCGCAACCCGGTCGCCCTGCACCCCTCCACGCCCAATCGGGTATCGCGTGTGCAGAGAACTTTCCTACGTATACGACCAAGCCTTGCTTCGGCAGGGGCAGAGGGGGTTAGGGGAGGAAGGGGGGACCAGGAGAAGGTCTCGAAACCCCTTCCTCATTTACAAACGGCTTATGCGCACGCGCTAAAATAGTAAACACTCTCTGGCACTGCGCACTGCGGTTCGTCTTGTGGCAGGTCCGGGATGGACTTGGCGATCGCCACGACGACGGGAGCGTTTACCGCATTCAAGCTTTACGATATATATCTACGAGGATGATACGTTGACGTCCCTCGGATCAACCGATATGACTGTAGCAATGCTGGAACGCCGGGGATACGACATTAAAGATGTATTGTATTTAGCTTTATCGGGCATTGCGGATTGAACAGCTTTTCTTCAAAAGCTTTTCGATTTTATGTTGAATTTTTATTAAATTATTTTCATCAATACAGCCGTAACAAACCCAAACAAAAGCAAATGTCTCCTAAGGAGAAAACATTTGCTTTTGTTAGGAATTTAATGGGGCCCGTGGAATGTCGTATATTTCATGGCGATGACATTTGCCTCGCAAGTGCATTTTAATGCAACTGAAATTAATTTTTTTTACTGCTGGATATTTTCGCGAATTTGGGTTACGAAAATCTGTACGGATAAAGATAATTGAATGAAAATTAAATATAAGGTACAAAAGGCTGTAATGATAAAAATAATTGAATTAAAATTGAACAAAAAAATCGTCCCTTCCCTACGACGTTGAAAATGCAAATTTGGAACTTGAAAACATTGCCCCTCGAATCTCATTAATTTTTTTTACTCGGATCCCAAAAAACTTGATATTAATCTTGAATAATTTAACACCAAATAATTAAATGGAGATCAAACAAAAAATCGTCGCTTTCCAAAGATGCAAATTTAAAACTTGATAACATCGCCCCTTAAATCCAATTAATCTTCTAATACAAATCCTTGATATTAATCCTGACCCAAAATAATCTAGAAATCACACAATATTCAATGAAACAAATTTTATACGTAGAACAATTAAAAAAATTTTAAACTTATACATACGATTATACGAACTAGAATTATTTTTTAACGAATGTCGTGTCCCAGTTCAAACGTCTCACTTCAAATACATCTAGAGTAAACTCCCCAACTCCATAAAATTGATAACGTTTTCTCAACGACAAAGATAAACGGATCGGGCGTGAAATTATCCCCATTATGGCAAACTCGTCGAATGGTTTTTCACAGAGTTTGTACAAAGTAGATTAGCTACATGACGATTAGATACATGATCGATGCCCGTAAAGCTATCAACGCTCATTGCGTCTATGTTGAAAGGCAAAGAAATAAATGTGAGAAAAATGTCGAAAAAATGCAGAAATGCCGTCGACGGAACTTGATCGTCGGGGGTGTTCCGATTATCGGTTCATTGCGTTCAACCAACCTCGTGATGTCGAAAGTATAATTCCAATCATTTTTTTTTAAGTTTTTCAGTTTTTATTTATTTGTTTTCATTATTTTTATTAATCCGTAGAGTCCGTGGAAATCGTAGCCTTGAAGTTAATTTTATCGCTATATAGCGCCAATTGGCGTCACTAATTTATGGCGCACTCACGATCGCGCCGGTCGTCGAGTATCGCCGTGTAATTATTGACCCTCTTATCAGCTCTCCCCTATCCACTGCAAATTCTACCAGTCTAACGTTGTTGCCTGTTTTTGTTCTCCGATCATTTCTTCAAGGTACCCCGTACAGCCAATTGAATACGAACAATCTCTCGCGTGCGATACTGATTCTTGCAGCTATTCCAAACGTTTGAAGCGGCGCGACATTGATTCGCGTTTCAGTCGATCGACCTGAATTTTTTTCAAGATCGATCTGCCTTCTGTCGAGCGTCCGGGCTTCGGATTTTTCTTATTGCAATATTTTCTACTGTTCGAACTTTTTACGTTTTTCTATGTTTATAAAAAAAAGTATATTTCTATTTTTGGAAATTTAAATATATTAAAATTTTGTTTTTTTCTAAAACTTGTGAATTTTGGAAATTTATGAAAAATCGAAATTCAAACAATAAAAAATTGGAACTGATAAGAGATCTTTTTTTTTCGCAGTATTTTATAATATACAAACTTTTTGTTTTTCTTTGTTAATTAAGAAATAATTATGTTTCTATTCTATTTCTTTGGAAATTTGAAAATATTGAAATTTTGTTTACTTTTGAATTCTGTGATTTTCGAAAATTCTTAAAAAACCGGAATCGGAAAATTGAAACCCAATAAAATCCAATCAAAAGTGCCCCTTCCTGGGACGACGCTTCGTAGTCGGAGGGCGTGAAGCTCGGGGTAAAATCTGAAAATGGTAAATTTTTTAAATTCTTAAAAAATCGAAATTGAAAAATAAAAAAATCGAAACCCAAACAATCCCAAAGTCAAAAGTGCCCCATCCTGGTACGACGGTCCAGATTCGGAGGGCGTAAAGCTCAGAGTAGTGAAAAGTACACCCGGAGGGGCAGGGGGCGGGGTTGTTGGAAATTGGTGTCGGTGGTGGTAGGAGTGCGCGTGTACATGCATTGCTCGTTTTGAGGGTCACGTTCATCCAGCGCCCTCAACCCGTCGGTCTGGTTGTCGTCATCGAGGCCGGGGCGCAGCATCCCCTCATACGGATTGTGACGCGCGTCGAATTCGGGGTTGCGCGAGGTCCGGGCATCGAGGGATAGTGCACGGATCCGAGCTCCGACTCGCACCTCTGTACCCTCCCCTCCGAAGATCGGGACGGTCAAGGCGGTTGAGAGGGGGCGCCAATGAAAATTTCAGTCAACCCTCTAAACGGGCTGGGGGAGAAGGAGGGGGGTGAAATCGGAAGATAGAAAGAAAGAGGGGGAGACTGTCTCTCGACGGTTACGTATATGCAACCAGCAACCCCTGTTTGGGGGATTGAAGGAGTAAGTGCACAGCTGAGCTGACGGTCGATGCAACTGCATCCGACCCCTCTGCCTCCGGCGCCCTTATGTTCCCCCCCCCCCCCCCCCCCCCAGCTCGCCATCCTTTTCATTTTTCAACCCCTAGCACTGGCACCACTTCATCTTTCGTACCCTCGGATCGCTTTCTCCCTTGTTCGCCTCTCGCCGTCATCAACCTTCTCCTGCGTACAGAAACGATCTCAACCTGCTCTGTACGTCTTCAATTGGGATGTACTCTTTCGAGGATGAACCTTTGAATAAACGATTGATTTTTTAGCGATTTTAGAGAATTTTCATGATTAGCTAATATTGGAAAAAGTCTTTCAGTTTTTGAGAATGGCTACCTCGTTTCGAAGATAAAAAATCTCCAAAATTCGAATACTTATGTGAAATAAAGATAATCGTATCGGATGTCAGGCCGGCCTGGCTCGTTTGAATCTTTGAATAAACGACTAATCGTTATTTTTGAGAATTTTGAAGATTAGGTCATATTGGAAAAAGTCCTTTAATGTTCAAAATGGCCACCTCGTTTTGAAGATAAAAAATCTCAAAAATTCAAATACTGATGTGAAATAATGATAACCGTATCAGATGTCAGGCCGGCCTGACTCGTTTAAATCTTTAAAAAATGACTAGTAATGGTTTTTTGAGAATGTTGAGGATTAGCTAATATTGGAAAAAGACCTTAAATCTACGAAAATGGCTAGCTCGTTTCAAAAATAAAAAATCTCATAACCTCAAATCCTATTGTGAAATGTAGATTTTCGAGTATCGATGATATTAGGCCAGTCTGATATTTGGTAAGGTCCTCATCAGGTCCTCCCGTCGGTTTCCAGCGATAATCGGGCATGTGGATTCGGGGCTTGGATACATTTACGACTCGAGTAAGTTCGTCCAATCCAACTAGGGTAGGGCGGGGGAATGGCGTTCACTTAAGGAAAATATGGTGTATTTTTAAAATTATTTATTATAAATCAAAATTAAGAAAAGTAATAAAGTCCTAAATTATCGATTAATCAACAATTTAACAACAAAAGCATAAATCTTTTACCTACTAGTAGTAAGAAAACATTATAAAAAAAAACATGTTTGAGCGGCATT
>JAPYZJ010002993.1:0-18147 GCA_030522765.1 Ophioninae sp. B BG-2022a | reverse complement strand
CCCCCCCCCCCCCCTCCCCCTCCCCCCCCCCCCCCCCCCTCCGTGGACCGCCCTGGCAAGCCTATCTTTCTCTCTCTCTATCTTTTTCTCGTTCTTTCTCCCTAATGGTGTAATCCACTCGCCTCAATTAGAGTCATCTACGAGGTTGGCGTTCTCGGTGAAACGCTGTTGGAAGCGATAGCCGCCGCCACTTCGCGGGAGAACAGAGCGGGGTGGCTTCTCTGACTCATCATCGCGATCGTCATGATCGCCAACGAGCCTGGGATGTTCCGATCCCGAGTGAAGAAACTCAGCGTGACGCGGTTGTGGAAATGTCCGAAAGGACGATGGCGGCTAATGTCATGATCATCGGTTGATGACCTCGAGTAGGTTACCTGAATGCAGGAATATAACCTCTGTTCGTTTTTCGATACTAGTCGAAAACCAGTGGAAAACGTGGGTCCGATTCACCGGAGAGTTACCGATTTCATCGTAAATGTAATGTTTGGTCGGCAGCAATGAGTGGATTAGTAACTTTGGTAACTCGCTAGGAAGGATTTGGTGATTCAGCGATTGGCCCACAGCTAGCTAGCAACGAGTAGCGAGTTACCGAAACGCTGCTGATTTTCGTGCCCGTGAGATTCTAGCCTTATACTACAGCCGAAAATGTAGCAAGACCGAAACGTTCGAAAAAACGCTTCGGGGATTCGCTCGTCGAAAGAAATACTTCCGGGTTTTCCTCAATCGGAAAAATGCTTGGGGAATTGCTTCATTGGAAGAGATCGCGGACGGATACTACGTTTGCCAAGTTGCGAGATCGGTTGACGCGATCGCGCTACTACGAAAGCGTAGAAATTCGAGAGAGAGAAGTCGAAGTAGCTCGTGTCAAATTCAAAGACAAAAAGTGACCAATCTCCGAGGTGGTTCTTGAACCACTCGCCAATCGAACAATTCCGCTCGAACTTTATCCTCTTTTAGGCTACCTCCAATCGTACGGTTGGATTAACTTTTCACTCTTTTTATTGCCGAGTCTACATCCCAGGTCTGTGACGCGTCGAGCCTTCCAGTAGAGGTTCACTCTAGTAATGGCAGGTGTTTTAGCTACGCATTCCGGGCCAATATACCAGCGCAGTGAATTCGCGACCACTAATTGCATTAGCAACGCGAACTTCGTTACCCCGATTGCACCCTGAAATTACGTTAAAATCCCTGTACTTCACGCGAGAACTAATAACTCCCGAATTCAAAGTCGATCGTCCGATCGGGTGGCAACTGAGATTTCAGTCCAATTACAAGAACATCGAACGTAAAATTCTTGCTACGTTTCATCGAAAATGTTCAAATTCACTAAAAAATTATTTTGTCCTTTTTCCTTTCGAAGTTTACCAATAAACTTCAGTCATTCTTCTTCCACGTGAAATTCTTGGTCACATCGCGTTTTTTTGTCCGTTGGAACAGTCATACTCGAGAATCTCCATATCGTAAAGAAATCTCGAAGAGTCATCTTCCCAGAATCGCAAAAGCGGATCGGAGATCCGTGATACAGACCTGCACAGAAAAGATTTTTGCCTACAGTCGGAACCCGATACCCTATCAATTCGATTCCTTTTCCATTCCCATAATTTTCCTCCTTGTCAGCTTCATCCACTTTAGAACCAATGTCCAATATAGTCAAGTTGAATCTCGTATGTTTGGTGACCAAAAACTCTCAACTCGTATTTTCCGCTTTAAAGTCAATTTTTAACCAATATTCCACCAGGTCAAATCCAAGGGTCAAGAAATCGTTGTTTCACCTCTAGATTCAAAGCTGAACATTCATGGGCTTCCAAAACGAAAAATATCTCTTCAGAGCTTCATTTCCGATGACGATCGATGAGTAATTTCGAATCGACGTTGGTTTCCACTCGGTTTATCTCATGATCAGCTAGTGGTCCAACCAAAGTCAAGACCGGATAGGAATTTCCCACCAGAGATTGGAATTTCTACCTGGAGTTTGATAGATCCAGGTAGAAGCGTTATCCACCCTGGGAGGATGAAGGAGAAGCGTGGGATCGGTAAGTCCAGGTCCAGAGAACAAGAGAGTTTGATGGTCTTCGGGTACCAGGTCTCCGAGTAGTCGAAAATATTGGCGGAGCAGGGTTATCGTTTTTCAGCGAGCGTCAGGAGAGTGAGGGACGGGGGGAGGATAAACGAAGTGGTAACGGATGGATATCTCGCGAGGGTTGGTCCCTTTCTCGGCGCGAAGCCGTCTCGGATGCTTTTCGCACCCTTTCTAGAAGAGGGATAGTAAAATACCACCCTAAAGTTTCACGTGGTACCGGTATATATCTCTATCTCCCTCGAACGAGGAAAAAAAAAAACAGGAACGCCGGCGCAATCGTCCTTCTCTCTTTCTCGTTTTCGCTCCGGATCGCCGTTCCAACAGTGGAAGTGAAAAGGGACCATGATTCGCGGTTGGTCCTCGTCTACAACGCTGGCGTTCTTTTCAGCCAGCTGAATCAACGCAAAGTCGATTTCCAGTTTTCGAGGACTTTCCGTTGTGTAGACCCCCATCAGAAATCACCATTCCATCTCAACCAATCCCTACCGTACCATCGAAAACATTCAGGACTAGACGATTCAACTTTCAGGACCGTCCTGGAAGTTTTCTCGGGAACACGTTTACTCGGACACATGTGTGTACCCGAACGGAGGGATATTCCCTTCATCCTTGAGGTGGGGTTCTCCGGTCGCTACCCCACTGCGTTCCGGGGTAGGATCAATACCCGCCATCCAGTGTGCACAAGTCCGAGAACCAACCCCTGGCTTTGCCTGACGTGCTTTTGCCTGGCCTCCCTCTTTGCCACTCGAATTCCCCCTCACCCCTCCTCCTCTTCGCCGCCCCTCCCTCGTCACCGTCTCTTTCTCTCGCTCCGGTATATTTTGCCTGGCCTCGAGTACCGCTCTCTTTCCTTCAGACCTGTGGAAGCACACCGATGTGTATTCCGTCGAGACTCACACACGTGCGGACAGATCATCGTGCTGATGGGGATTACGCGAAAAAAAAAGTTCTCGTTAGATCGAAAACGAGGAGGGAGGTGGTTAGGTGGATGGAGAAGGGACGCGATCCAACCCCATTGGTTAAAGATGACGAAGAAGAGAATCGGGTGGAAGTCGACGTTTCGGTGTAATATCCAGTCGAACGCTACCGAGGACCTCCCTACGGTCTACGATCCTCCAGTCGGTGGCCCCCCTCACCCCTCGCCCTTCTTTCAATTTCTCAGTCTGGATTTGGCTGAATACAGAGCCGGCAGAGATGCCGCCGTTCTATGACCTCGAGGGACCTCTCCCGTGCTCCAGAAGCCCCGCCAAGATCGAGCCAGAAATCGATCGTTCGCCGTTACCCCAATGGCTCTTCTGGTCGCTCTCTCTTTCTCTCTCGCTCTCCATATATATTTCTTTCTCTCTCTCGCTCCGTCGGCCAGAACCCTCTTTCTCTTTGTCACGTGCCTGTGCGCCGCACATACGTGCCCTTCGACGGTTTCCTGCTTCTGGAGACACAGGGGCGTGGAGGTCGAACGATACCAAATGGTAGAGGTCGAATAATACGAAAACGAGAAAAAAACGATTTGGAAATATTGCGACCCTTGATGGAACGTTTACAAGCGTTCGAGGGAAGGAGATTTTTGCTTTGGATGATACCAGAGCAATTATTTCATTTTTGAGGCATTTCGAAACGGTCCGTGTGGAGGATACGTGCAGACTCGTCTCTACCGGAGTAACTGATGGTTTTCGATGAAATAACGAAATTCCTTAATTTTGTAACTGAAACAAGAGTTCAGTGGAGAATTCTAGACATCCAATGCTACCAAGACGACTGATGACGTTTCCCAACAAAATGGCGAAATCTTTCGATTGAATTCGAACTATGACGAATTTCGTGGAGAATTCTAGATATACTGCGGTACTAAGACAACTGATGACGGTGTTCAACAAAATTGCTGGAATCTTCCAAATCAATAGTACGAAGCCACCAAGAATCGGCTGGAGAATTCTGCAAGTCTGAATCTACCGAAATGCCTGATGGAGCTTTTTTTGAAATCGAGAAAATCTTCGAATTTCGGATTGTTAGACCACTAAGAATTTTGATGACAGATATGTCTCTCGAATCATCAGTTTCATTGTCTATCAGCTATCAATCCAACAATTTCGATGCTTCGATCTCTTTCAGCTCGTTTCTCAGCTGAAGGTCATAACGCTGCCTTTCGTTTGGCACCAACGGATATTTCGAAGGCTACCGAAATTTTTGTGGAACCGGTAGACCAAACATCTGCATGACCAGTCAGGATCCTTTTTCGCCTCCATCTCGATCTCTACCTCTCTCGCTCTTTCAACCTTCTCCCTTTCTTTCTCAGGCTATGGGAGCCGAGAAACGTGAGGAGTGACGCTCTCCTCGGTTCGCCGTTGTCCAAGGGACCCCTTGGTCCCTGCCAGTTTGCGGTTTCAGGTATTTCTCCTCGAGAGGGGCAACCTCTCTCGGCTTCGACCGTCCCAGCTGACCTTCGATCTTCGTTATACACCTGCCTACTCGAATTCTCGGCTCGCTCCTTTCTTGGTCCCCAAAAATCAGCAGAGAGAGAGAGAGAGAAGAGAAAAACTTCTATCTGGGTTCGATTTATTGTCGAAATTTTCATTTGGCTTGGGTTTCCGGTGAATACTTCTGTTTGGGCTTCTTCTTCACTTCTACTGGTTCACTAACCGGTGAATACTTCTGTTTCGGCTTCTTTTCGAAGTGAAACACTTGGTTTGGGTTCGTTTTTCTGAGGAGAACTTCCGTTTGGGTTCTATTCATGGAAACTTCGGTTTGGGCTTGTGCTGCAGTGAAAAAATTTTTTGCTTTTGCTTTTTGATGCAACTTTTGTTTGGGTTTGCTTTTTGGTGAGCATTTTGTGATAGGGTTTGTTTTCTAGGTGAAAAACTTTGTTTGGGTTGGTTTTCTAAGTAAAAAAGTTCGTTCGAGTTTGCATTTTTGTGAGGGTTTCTGTTTAGGTTTGTTTGGGTTTATCGTCTGGTGAAAACTTCCGTTTGGCTTTGTTTTCTGGGGAAAACTCCTGTTCAAGTTCATTTTGAGGAAACTTTAGTCAGGCTTGAAATTTTCGAAGAAAAACGAACTGAGAAAAACTAGGAGGATAATATCTTGACTGAGAATGCAAAAATAGTTTTTTTTTCGGGAAATTTGTTTGAGTGAAATTCAATCCGAAATAAAACATCGAGTATTTGTCGGAAGCAATTTTAAAATGGAACCAAAAATAATGTCCGACCCATCGCGATCTGTAATACCTTTTGAGTTCTACGAAAATCCAATCGTGACACCCCTTGGACATCATCGACTAAAAAAAAAAGAGTTCCTTTTTCGTTGACTTCAGGAAAAATCGATGAGAGCGAAAAAAAAAGGATGGATGTGAGCACGGTCGAGAAAAGATGTCGAACGTGCGCGTAGGCTCGGAAGGCCTCGGTGGTTACGGTTTTGTATAGGAGGATTGGAATCGTTCCGGTGGTGCTTCTTTGGCTCGGAGCGTTCGAGGGGTCTCCTCTTATAGTCGAGGAGGGTCCCCGACATCTGGTCGCTCGACGACGTTCGTGAATTGTGAGAGGAGCGCCAAGAAAGCAAGCTGGACCCTTAGCCTCGTTTACTGAACGCGGGACCATGTGTCGGGGGGGGGGGGGGAAGAAACGAAGGAATAAAGACGCCGGGAATGGGAGAGGGAGGATAACGATGGAGACTGAAAAGGAACGGGAATGGAAGGATGGAGTTCAAGGGCGAAAGTCGATGAGAAGATCGAGCGTCCTAAACCAAAGAAGAAATTCTCAGGAGAGGAAGAAACCGGAAGTGGAAAGGAAAACGGAAATGGGAGCGAAGAAACGAGGAAGAAACAGGAAATGAAAGGGAAAATGGAAATGGAAGCGTAAAAACGAGGAAGAAACAGGAAGTGGAAAGGAAAACGAAAACGGAAGTAAAAAAAACAAGGAAGAAACAGGAAGTGAATTAAAATCTCCAAAACCAGAAGAAATGAAAAATCGCCAAACCCAAACAAAGCCTCAACCAGGCCCAACCAAAAATCCTCAAAACTCGAAGAAGAAGTATAAGAAGAAAAACCGGAACGGGATCGAACCGGAAACGGCGAAGAAGAACCGGAAGTAAAACCTGCAGAGAAATCCCCATCGGAATAGTGCGAAACCACAAGATGAAGGAAGAAAAGCGCTGGTAACGAGAAAAGCGCAAGAAGGCAGAAAGAGAAGAAAAAAGGCGATGCTGAAATGATTTCCCCCCCTCTCTCTCACTATCTCTCTCCGAACACCCTCGGCCTCTCTTCGCTCTCCAATTTCTCGCGCCCAGTTTGCGCGCAGCCTGGGGCAAAGTAAGCGCGAGGAAGGGACCAGATCTCGGAACCGAGGGAGACCACGCACCGAGCGAGGGAGCGAACCAGTGAAGCCCGGATTATTTGCTCCTCAGGGCGCAGGGGAGTCGTCAGCGCGAGGGCGACCAACGGAGAAAGAGTGGAAAAACTATGGAGACCGAGAGAGAAGAGAAAAATCTCTTGGTACCGACGTGACTGTACTGATGGTGGACCGCGTAACGAACCCTTCGCCCTTCTCCCTTACGCACACAAATAGAAGGCTCGACACGCACTACTCTCTTCTCTCTCTCTCTTTCTCTTTCTCGCCGTGTCGGCCCATCGTTCATCTCCCTCCGCTTCTGTGTCCCGTGAACCCGGCCTCGCCCATGCACGCTACGCTGGTACCGTTTCTATGGTACCGTTCTCGTGGATCACCCTTCTGTACCTCCGCGTTCTCCGCTTCTCGGGGTTACGAGGGTCGACGCCCAATCGGTCGCGTCTCTTCCAACCCTCCGTTATCATCCTCGACACTTTTCTTCTTCTTCTTCTTCTCTTCTTCTCCATCATCTTCTTCTTCTTCTTCGTTCCTCTCTTTTCTTCTCTTTCTCTTCCCAAGATTCTTACCTAATTTCTTGCGTTTCCGGAAACCACACGATTTTGGAAATTTCGTCTTTTTAAAAATTCCGTCTTTTTGGAACTTTCTTTCGAGACTCAACAGTTTTCTTCTTTCTTTATTTTTCTTCTTCTTCTTCTTTTGTTTTGATATTCTGAGCGAGCTTCTTTCTCTTCTGGAAAACACCTGATTTTCACAAATTGCTTCCGTTTACTTATGAAACTTTATTTCGTTGTTATACCTGTTGCTTCCTTCTTCTCTTTTTTTTAACATTTTTCAGTCATGTTTTTAGTTACTCTTGGCGTTTTGATTAGTTTTCGTGGATATGAGAATCGTTGTTTAATTATTCTTGGATTTAATGTTCTTTTTGAAAATATTCTTCGATTTGTTGTGTTTTTTTAATTAAAAATATTCTTGGATTTGATATCATTTTTTAAATTATTATTGAAACTTGCTTCCGAAGGTAAATTGACAGTTACTCGAACTGAATTCCGATCGGACGCTTTTCCGGAACGGTTTTGCTTTGAAAATATGATTTTCAGAAGAAACAGTACAAGGAGTTTGGAAAAGTTACGAGCTGTTGGGAAATAGCTTTGCAGATTTCCCAAAAGTTCTTCAGAACTAGATTCTAGATTTTCCAAAGGTTATTATAAAGTAGATTCTAAATTTTCCAAAAGTTCCTCCGAAAAATGAATTTTAAGAGGTTCCAAAATTCCCCTCAATGTCGATTTTAGAGACCTTCCAAAACAGTTTATGGATCGTCAAATTTAGAAGGCTTCTACAATTGCGATTGCCGTAATTTTTGGATTTCTAAGAGTGCGACATCACAATTAGACAGCCTCCAAAATAATGTTTAACACTTATTTTTTTAATTCTAAAATCCCGTTTGGTAACCAATTTTCAGAATTCGCAGAATTTCGTTTAAATAGTTCGGTAGAGGTAGGCAATAAAAATACTATCATCGATACGAATTAATTAATTTTCATTCCAAGCGAGAAAATAAATCTCTCGAAAAATGTTGGATAGATTCCTTTGTTGCATTTTCTAAAGTAGTTTTTTCTAAAATAGAATCGAAGAAAGTAGTTACAGCGATTTCCAAAAATGTGTCACCAAAACGAGGAAGGAAGTTTAGAGTTTCAACGACGTTTTAGTTTCATGAATACGAACGTATTTAGGAATTGCATCGAGTCGTAGTTGTGCGATGTTTCTAAAAACCAAGGTATGTTTCCAAAGCGGCAAAGTTTTGCAAAAAATAAAAGACAACGAAAAAGAAGCGGAGGAGCAGTGATACAAGAAAATATGGAGGGTCTAGATTCTAGCTCGTCACTATTGAAGGGCTTCTCTCCCTCGGGTCGCTTGGCCTTCCTACATGGCCGGAGCGAGTATCTCGCGTAGGGGTTGAAGAGGGGAATGATCCGCCCCCTCCGTCGTGTTTGGAATCTTCTTTCGAAATTCGAGCGGGGCGTAAGGTCGAAGGTTACGTTGAATAAAAAAAAAAAAACAACTAAAATCTGGACTCACCACTTGATGCTCCGCCTGATGATGTTCGTTACGATTTTTTGTGACTTCCGGACGGTACTGTGATTCGCCGGAATCGGGCTTCTCTTCCGTCTCCTGGTTGCTTTACCGGGTGAGATTTTGGTGTTTTTGGAGAGTCGGGAACGTTCGATCCATTCGGCGACGTTGGGCGCCGGATTCCCATCGCTGACGGGAACTGGGTCGTTCCTGGCGTCACCGGGTAGCGATGACGATTCGGTGGTGCCGAGTTCCTCGTCGTTAACTAAATCGCGCACGGCGGTTGGCGGGCCTACAATACCGACTTCCGGTTGATCAGGGCCTAGTTCCTCGTCGTGCTCGACGACTTCGTCGTCCGCGTCGTTCGTCTCGTCATCTTCGTCCCGGACAATCGCCGGGGCGACTTCCGGCGAGCCACCGGAAGTCATCGACTTCTCGTTGCTCTTCGGTACTTCCGCGGTGGATGGCACCGTTTTACCAACGGTTTCCACGATCGGAGTCTCCGGCGGTTCCGCTCTGATTTCCGGCGGTACCGGAAGTTCGTTCGTTTCCGTCGACGCGGGCTTCTTCGCAACCTCCACACTGGTCGAAGGTTCCAATGCGGCCAATGAAGAACCCAGGCTCGACCTAGATTTTTCTTCAGCGTTTCCGCTACCGGAAGTCCCGTCAGCCGCCTTGGCGCTCTCGTCCGCCTGCGGCTTCGCCACTTCGTTCGTATTCATCTTCGACACCGTACCTTCAGTCTCACCCGAATTCTCGACTTTCGGAACGTCCGGGATCTTCGTCGCAGTCTCTGCGGAAGACTTTGGATTCTCCATCTTTTTCTTTGCGTTTACGATGTACTTGAGATTGGAGCAAACGTGTCCAGGACAAAGCTGATCATTCCTACACACCGGAAAGGTAGATCGCTACCTTGTTGATAGACGCGGTAAGGAAGAGCTCGCCCGGTAAACCTCCTCGATCGCTAAAGTGATTCGTCTCGTTACCGACTCACGGTAACCGACGGATACCGATAATTTACATCTGAAATCACTTCCTCGAAATCCTGCGTGTCGTAATATAGCAATGGAAAGGCTGATCGCCGAGTCAATTTCTACACACTTTGACCAATCCAAACGTTACGGGGATCATCGCGACCCAGCGCTGGCCAACATTTTGCTTCTTTACGCTGCGAATGCTGCGATTGACTTTTAACTTACTTTCCAGCAATGTTTCGCAGGTTCGTTTGGGTTCGGCGTGAACCGGAGTTTGGGCTTGGGCCGGAAGGCTGTTCTTCGTCGCAGCTTCGGCGTCGAGGAAACTAAAACGCTTACGCTCGGTCCCTCCGCTGGAATCCCATTGGCCAGCAACTTATCAGCTTCAATGATCAGCCGTGCGACATCGACCAACGAATTCACTTCTCATCAAACGTCCGTAAAATCTTCTCGATCAATCCCGATATTTACGCACTTTTCGTGGTCGTAGTTTCTCTATTTTCCGGTTGGCAAGAGGTTTTCCGGGGATTATGGAGATCTTACATAACCTCACTTCTCGATCGTCGAGGCTGGGGAAAAAAAAGCCGACAAATAGTGACGGGTCGCGACCAGCCGAGACGGCGATTTCATTCGAGTAATTTTCACCGGAAAAGACAAGAACTATGCGGATATAAAAAAAAGGGTAAAAGAACGAACCAAAGTTGAAGAATTCGGTCCAGAGGCCGGTCCGAGGAGCGATGCAAATTTATCTGCGTCACACGCAATACTCTCTCTCTCATAACCAACAAACGCAACGATGCTTTTTTGCCACATCGAGATCACGCGGAGTCCCCTCCTCGCACCCACTTTCGATCTTTCTCCTTATTTACTGTCCTCGTCCTCGTCCACACGCGTTACGCGAATATCGATGCAAAGATTACACACGGAGTGAAAAAAAAATAACGATCACGATACAGGAGCGGTATGTGACACGCTCGTCGCGAAAGAAACTCTCCTACTGAGGCTAGTGACCTCTATACCCAGAATTCACTTTGCCCCCGCTTGCAGCGCCCGATCGTTTTAATTTTCAAGTGCACTCTCTCGCTCTCGTAATTTTTAACAACGCGCGATAACGCGTCTTGCAAAAATCGTAACCTTCTTGTGATTCGTGACGAACGGAAGTCGCGTGCGTATGCGAAGAGAATGAAAAAGACTCGAGCATTTTTTACCTATTGAGTAAAAGCTCGGCTTCGAATTCGTCGATTTCCCACAAACCTCCGGGTTAGTGCATTTTTTTACGCTCCTAGAAGGGCGGCGCTGTGGTCCGAACGACGATTAGCTCCAAAGGTACGACGACTTTCGTTCTCCGGAATCTCACCGTGGAAAGTTAACGTAACTATAATGTTTATTAGTAATAAAGCAAAAAAAGTTAGCTAAAACGAGGACCCGTTGTTTTTTCGTATCACAACGTTACCGTATTACGCGTGCCAGGCTTGATTCTTTTTCTTACCGTCAGAGTGAACGATCGATAAGTTACCCTGTGCAGAAAAAAAAAGTATTCCTGCGCCGCCCTAGCGGTTATTATCGCAAGGAGGTCAATGATCTGCGACCAATAAGTTAGAGTTTTACCGAATCTTTGGTTCCCGGAAACGGCACTCGAAGATAAAAATTGATTTACTTAAATGCAAAAAAAAAAATCTTCAGAACGAATCGTCGTCTAGTCCTCAAAATGAATGGGATTTTCATTATTATGACTATGCCGTCGAGAAAACTTCGTTACTTTGCACATGTATTTTCAACTCTACTGAACATTTTTCTTTCATGCTCGAACATTTTCGTTTCCTTATAAGTTTTTTAATGTTTGATGCGATTTTTCGGAGGCCCAAATAACCAGATTTTCGACTATTCGTTGTGAATACGTAGTCAAAAATTTCAATTCGTGTTGATTTTTTCCATATATTGAGTTTCTTGACAACTGTTTTTACTGGATTTATCAACAAAATGGCGGCCCATAAGCAGCATGAAGGGCGTCACCTTTGATAGTGTCCTGTGTCTAGCAAGACTTTTCTAACTTATTATCCGGTACGTAAATTCAAGATAATTTGCATTCTAGATAGCATTCGTCTCGAAGTACCTCTTTTCATGCGAAATGTTATTATGAGGTTTGAACAAATGAATCGGCAAAGAATGGCCCTGCCATGCCGCCATTTTGCGAAAAAAATTCGCACTAATTCAAATGGAGACTAAACGCTTAATTTTACACAATTTTTCAATACATAAGAATCAAGCTATTCTTACCAACACGAGCGATTTCCAACTGTCACAAGTTTCGTGCCTCGCTCGAATGCATTGAAAACCACACATAGGGAAAGGATAATTGTTGGTTTTTGGAGAAAAGTCACAATGTTCTTGTGAATAAAAGTTTTTCATTATTTTGCAAATTCTCATTGATTTCACTGCATCTGTCATCCATATATTTACAGAATATTTTATAAGTCCGTGGTATACATACATATACGTACTCACATATATGTAGATATAGTAAAAACGTATATGTATGTACACATGTGTTTCTATTAATATATATATATATATACATACATATATATATAAATATATATATGAATGTATACGATACGCTATATTGTTTGTAGCTAGGATATACTAGGTCTGTCGGAACGAAACTTCGGTCTTCTAACAGATGGAGCCACTCATAAGCTACTCGGTTTCATCGATAACCGTCATGTATCGAAACATCGACGGCCATCTTTGAGATTTAGTATGTATCGTGTCGTACTCGTGTAAACAGGATATTTTTTTGCTCGAAACATGTCGAGTTACGCGCCGAATTACTTCCACACTTTAGGCATCGAAAAACCAGTTTTTCCACGATGGTCTTTACAAGTTACTAAAGAAAAAGATCAAGCATTTCCAGACCAGCGGTTTTGTCCAAAATAGATGATCAGTTTTCAATAAAGAAGATCGATGTTTCATTCCGTCGTGCCTATTATGATACAAATAAAGAAAAAAAAGTTGCGTCGCAACGGTATCGTGGAATTGTTGTACAATCAGTCGATGTTTTCTTTTACACGTGTACAAGAGTTTCATTCGTACGACGATGATGGGGCGCGAGGGCGCTCGCGCCGAAGTTTCCTAGGCAATCGGCGTGAGACACAGTTCCCGCAGGAGATATACTATGATGCGTGTAGGTTAATAATTTCCTGACGATACGATTCTAACTTTGAGGAACAGCGATACGGAGCGTGTATGCGTACGATCGTGCCAAAGTCATAAGTGGGCGCGACCTGATAAATAATCGATGTGTTATACGCGCGTCCGTGGTATCCCAATTATATTTCGACATCGGGAAGAAATTGGCAACGAACTGAATAGTGAAGTGTCACCATACGTTTTTGTTTGTTTGATTTGGACCGTCAAAAGTAATGGTCACGACTGACGTACATATTCAATGGAAATCTGCGTTTCTCACTGCAGACTTATACTCTGCAACAAGAACAAAAAAAAAACACACAAATCCGTAATACGTTTTATCGTCTCACTTCCGGCGATATTTGTTTCGGTTTATTTTCGGGTTATTTCGATTTTTCGATATAAATGAGATGCCGCACGCACGCGCTTTGTGGCATTCTTGAATTGAGGTTATGTCGCGTATGTCGATGAGCTGTGGCGCGCGGCTGTCGGATAATAATGTTCGGTGCGGTTGAAAAAACGAGAGGTTAAAAAAACCGTGCCGAAACGTGCTATCAAGCCGTGCAATGTTATTGAAACTTCAACCGGTGCATATTAATGAATTAATTAACCAAATAAGTACGAAATTCCGGAACAATTTTTTCGGCTTCCAAACTCGTTCCCAACTTTCCCTTTGCAGAAAGCATCTGGTATATCCTCAGTTTGGAAATTCGCCCAATTTCCAGGACTCTGAATATCCCTCGGACGAGATAAAATTAACAAAAATTGCAATATAGTAAGTTTCAATAACTCGCAGCGTGATGATTCAGACTTTTAATCGCCGATCACATATGCGAAACGCCAAAACGAAACACAAAGGAGATTCCAAGGTAACGAAATGAGAGGTAACGCTGCGAACTATGTGAGGTTAGTTTTATCGTGTTAGCGCACATTCGCGTTATACGCGCATGCGTCGTTATGCGTACGCATATGATTGGTCTGCGCAGAGACCACCATTATTTTGTCACAGACGTTATACGATTATTATAACATCTACCGGTCGCTATTGTTTCTAAATCTTTAAATTAAACATATATATATACATATACATATATAAATTTAATTTATTAAATTAAATTTAATATATATATATAAACATATATATATGTATTTCGATATATAATGAAAGGTATATAAATATAAAACATTTTGCCTAACTATATCGTGTAATCTATCTACAATGATTTATATTCCGCGGTGGCGCACGCGCACACGGCGGACGTTCGCGAATTTACATTATTTCCTTCTTTTAACTTTTTTCATCGTTTCTTCCTTTCTTCCTCATCTCAAAATTTCGATTCTAGTTCCGAGCGCGGAAAAATGTTTATTCTCCGACGATTTGTCGTTTCTTTCGTTTCGAAACTACGAACGAATAGCACCTAAATTACAAATGCATAGCCACAAGTGTCTCAAACATGGTTCGTGCGACACACGATTCGCGGCGCTTCTTACCAATAATAATAATATTAATAATAATAATAATAAAAATAAAATGGTAGTAATAAAAGAATAATAAACGTATTAATAATAGTACTAACAACAATAATAATAAATTCAAAGCTTAACGGATAAAAACAAATGTTGCACTCTACCCGGACAAAAATTCTTAGGATAAAAATCGTTCGTGTATTTTTCGTCGATTAACTCGTAACCGAGCAAAGAAAAAAAAAAAAAAAAAAAAAACAAATAACGTATGGATTTGGAATTAACTCGGAGACAGAAGGGGAACCGTATTGGAAAGGATGTTTCGGGGGACAGGGTTTACGATCGGTCAAGGGCGATACTGTAATCGATACACTTTGCTACTTTACACGCCTTGTGATACACACTCTCCCCCCCTCCCCCTCCTCCTCCCGGTCCTTTCTGTGACTCGATCGGACAGTTTTCTCGACTTTGCGGTGAATACGAAAACCCACGGAATTCGATGCGGTGAGGGAGGACAAAGAGAGAAACGCGAAAGAACTCACGAGTGTAAATAATCGTGTAACGGGCTTTCTCTCTCTGTCTCTCTCTTCCTCTGTATCCGAGGATCGGTTTGTGTTTATCTTGTTCTTTCTTCTCTCTCTCTCTCTCTCTCTCTCTCTCTCTCTCTCTCTCTCTCTCTCTCTCTCTCTCTCTGAGTTAATCCACAGTAGCGCGTCCCCTTCCCGAGAGTATTGTAAGAAGCTTTGGCGGAACACGCAGTCAGTGCCGATGGAGTGCGCGAAGCCTCTGCGGGAAAGTATCTCGGACACGTGTTTCACACACACACACACGGATAAATCGTGTCGAAGCAGAGAGACGATTTGAATCGTCAACCGAACGAAGAAACGCGCGGCATTTTAGGCGGATGAGACTGAAAACGTTTTTCTTTTGTTCCGTTCTTTAGCAAAGTTCAAAATGGCGACTTGTAAGTTCCGCTAATGGGCTAAGTTTTTATTTGATTTTCAACTGAACGACAATTCAGGAAATAAAATAGGATATCTTTGTGTTTCTTGCGAACTTCGTGAATCTTTTGTGGTTTTTTGTGGGGCTCGTGACCTTCAAGGGGCGTCATGTCTTTTCAAGGTCAAACGAATCAAACGGCCTGTTTCGACTTTTGACTAGCTGAGTATGGGGTGCATAGCATGAAACGAAAAGTCTCAGAGTCATAGAAAATCGCAAGGTCATCGAGAGGTCAAACATCTCTCGGATTGTTTACCTCTCCATGACACCGGAACTTTCTGGATGATTTCTCAACGGTTTTTCCAAGATATTCGAGTAAGACTGATTTTGATGAGACACCCTATGCTTTCGCAAGGTAAAAGCTATGACAAGTCGAGTCTTTTTATCTCGCTAGTACAGAGCCTCACGCGTGAGCGCGTTCATGTATGTAATCTTTTTTGCTCCAAATACCGGATCCCCTATCGGAACGGTGAAACCGCGATAAGTTCGCTCTTCGCTAACCTCCGCCATCTTAGTCCGTTTTTACGCCATTTTGGAATGTTGGTGAAACGTCGCTTGTTTAGACGATCTTTGAGGGACGCGATAGAGCCTTCTTCGAAGACACAATGGGATTATCTTTTGCCGTTAATTTGCACGTGTACGTAAGTTTATGGGTGATTAATTACGAGTGCGAATATTTTCGTACTCGAATGTGACCGACTCGTACGTCCGGCCGAAGCTTCCATACAAACTCGGTTGCTGCGTATCCCCTTTTCCGCTTAACTTTCTGTAGCATTCGTCACGTACGGGGTATACGTGGAAAAACGTTTCGAGCTGAAAGCACTACAGTTTCACGAAACGGTTATAATCTTCAAGATAATTCCAAGGTCAAACTGAGAAATCCGGATAATTCAAGGTGAAACAGCGAATAGTTAGAAACAAAAGTTACCGATTTTTATACACGAAAAAATAGTTTTTTGATACAAAAAAAAAATTGTAAAAAAAAATTGTAATAGTAAAAGACACAAAATAATGGTTGCACTGAAAAAATTCCCGTTGACCTTGCGGTAACCTTGAAGGTAATTTTTGTTACTCGAGCTGAAAGCACTACAGTTTCACGAAACGGTAATAATCTTCAAGATAATTCCAAGGTCAAACTGAGAAATCCGGATAATTCAAGGTGGAACAGTGAATAGTTAGAAACAAAAGTTACCGATTTTTATACACGAAAAAATAGTTTTTTGATACAAAAGAAAATTGTAAAAAAAATTGTAATAGTAAAAGACACAAAATAATGATTCCACTGAAAAAATTCACGTTGACCTTGCAGTAACCTTGAAGGTAATTTTTGTTACTCGCTGATGGAACTTTCAGTCCCGAGTCCCGAGTTGGTTGTCCGATAACGAGGCCTGGTGAAGAATAAAACTACGTGCATTTTCAACAAACTTCACATTGCGGTCTCTCCATTTTTTTTTACCCCACTGGTAACGTCCGAGGCAAAGCGACCACGAGGATCAATGCATTTTCCTTTGACCGCGTACGCGAGCGTATTACGCGCGCTCTTACAAGCGCGTGGAAGTTAGTAATTTTCCAATTGATCAATATCGTTCATGATTATGAATCGCAATATTGTATTATACGGTAGGTATTACGCGTACGGAAAGTACGATTGATTCGAGGGAGGGTCGAGCGAGTCGATCGTGTGTATTTACGCTCCCGGGCGGAGACTCGCGTACCGACTGTTTGCGTTATTCGATACGAAAAAAAAAGGAGAAGAAAACATCTTTTTTTAATTTTTTCGAGTCACTCAGGATTTCGGGATAGAAAAGGGTGGGATCGATGGTCAAGACGCGATGGTCGTCCTGTGCCAGGGTGTTCGATGCGTCTGTTGTTGTTGTTGTTGTTGTTGTTGTTGTTGTTGTTGTTGTTGTTGTTGTTGTTGTTGCTGCATTTGCCTTTTCGAACTGTAACAACAAACGAAAAAAGGCCCAACATACATATAACATATTTATTTAAGCGGTAAAACATTCGTGAATTAAATCGAGGGTGTACATCGCAAAATACATGACGAGTGCGCCGAGACACGTGGACGGGAAAAACACGCTCTTCTCCGCGTTTTTTTTCTTCCTTTTATTTTCCTCGGTCCCCGAGTTTCCCCAGCAATATAACGTGCGCGATATACACGTAGGGGGTTATTAAAAAGTTGTGGGCAACCGGGCGGGGGCGAATCGCCGAGTGAATCGGGCTCTCGGACAGGTTGGTACTAATATGGACCCCCTTGAACTGTTTCAAAACGGTTGAAACGTCCAACGAAAGACTCGGAAAAATCATTGTCGGTTTTGTTTTTTCCGGTCGATAATACTTAGAGAATCGATCATGAGTTTAGACATTTTTGGGGAAACATAATTGGCGATTGACTCGTCTTGTTGCGTCTTATGCGAATCGGTGGTATTTGCGTTGAGTCGGCCATTTTTCTTTTTCAGTAAATACTTCACATTTTTCGAATTTTCTTTCAATTTTGTATTCCACTGTACGTAACGTTTTTTTTAGTTACTTTTTGTATAAATTGGTAGTCTTTCGGAAGTGCGATTTTGTTTAGAGAAAATCTTTATTTAATGAAAAAAACAAGATTTAACAAAAAAATCTGTCCATCTGGTATCTGAAAAACCATAGGTTGAGAAATAACACCTTAATTCCCGAGGGTTTCGATTAATTCATTATCCAATCTATTTTTCAATTTCGAGGCTGAATTTGTAAAAGCGGAGGATCAAGCTCGGTCACGCGATAAGTCGTATAGAAGTTCATGGGTGGTCCGTATTTCCACCAATCGTGTTTTAAACATGAAATAATTGCACCGAGGGCACAAAACGCGCTGAACATCTCAATATCGTTCTTTCGTACGTTTTTCTTTGTTCCTCCTTTTTTTCTTTTTTCATTTACACACGGAATATGTAAATGTATCTACAGGGTGTCCCAGCTAAGAATGTCATCCGTGAAATGGGGGGTAGGGGGTGAAATTCTAAGACGATTGATATAAGCATGTATGGGTCCCAGATCA
>JAPYZJ010002992.1:0-29030 GCA_030522765.1 Ophioninae sp. B BG-2022a | reverse complement strand
AAGATAATAAAATTTTTTATTTCATGTTTTATAATGTTATATTTAAAATATTATTATATAAGTAGATTTTACTTAATTTATATATTAATTAAATAAGATAATGAAATTTTTTATTTTATTTTATGTTTTCAAAACATATACTTATTCAAGTTCATTATCTGTAGGAGTTGTGAAGAAACCCGAACTTCGAATGACCAGAAGACTCAAAACTCCGAATTTGAATATACCGAAACTACAAATTTCGTAAATTTTTGGGTTTGAAAAGTTGTGGCTTTCGAATGGATGGCGTGTCGAGGTTCAGCATTATGCCGACGTTTCCCAAACGTTACAGTCTTTATCATCAGGGCTGAGAGCTCCGATACTGAAGCTCCCGAACTTCACGTCTTCCTTATATAGTTGCAGTCATCGTTCCGGATCACTGCACAAGCCAATCAGATGTTTTAATTGATCAGCTGGTCAATTAAAATTTTTTGGGTTTGTTGAAAATCAAGGTTTTCAAATCAAACTAACGAACCCAAACAAACCCAAACTTCGTAAACCTTTAGGAAATTCATAGTTTCGGACTATTGCTCAAAATTCAGAATTTTGAGCCATCTGGTCAATCGAAGTTTGGATTTCCTACCCCATCCCGAACTTCTATTGGCCAGAAGACTCAAAATTCCGAATTTTGATAGTCCGAACCCAAACAAATTCAAATGAAGCCAAAAATTTACGAAATTTGTAGTTTCGGTAAATTCAAATTTGGAATTTTGAGGCTTCTGGTAAATCAAAGTTGGGGTTTCCTACCCTATCGCGAACTTCTATTGGCCAAAAGGCTCAAAATTCCGAATTTTGATAGCCCGAACCCAAACAAACCCAAAAATTTACGAAATTTGTAGTTTCGGTAAATTCAAATTTGGAATTTTGAAGCTTCTGGTAAATCGAAGTTCGGATTTCTTACCCCATCCCGATGCTATCGGCCAGAAGGCTCAAAATTCCGAATTTCGATAATCCGAACCCAAACAAACCCAAAAATGTCCGAAATTTGTAGTTTCGGTAAATTCAAATTTGGAATTTTGAGGCTTCTGGTAAATCGAAGTTGGGGTTTCCTACCCCATCCCGATGCTATTGGCCAGAAGGTTCAAAATTCCGAATTTTGATAGTCCGAACCCAAACAAACAAAAACAAACCCAAAAATTCACGAAATTTGTAGTTTCGGTAAATTCAAATTTGGAATTTTGAAGCTTCTGGTAAATCGAAGTTCGGATTTCCTACCCCATCCCGATGCTATTGGCCAGGAGGCTCAAAATTCCGAATTTCAATAATCCGAACCCAAACAAACCCAAAAAATTCACGAAATTTGTAGTTTCGGTAAATTCAAATTTGGAATTTTGAGGCTTCTATTAAATCGAAGTTGGGGTTTGCTACTCAGCCCCAAAACTTGGCATCCTCAAGCTCTCGTGAATCCGAAGTGGATGGACGAGTGGCCAGGGTAGAAAGCAGTGCCAGGTCGCAGGAGAAAAGGGAGGGTTATTATTGGTAGTGGTGCGTCAATGGTGGTGGATAGATGGAAGACTGAACGCCGGACGAGAGTCTCGTCGTCAACGTCGTCGTTCGCGGTCGTTATATCGCCGAGGGTTGCCTCCGGAATCGGTTCCCGTGGGTATAGAGCATACCCGGAGTTCCCAGGATCGCGCACGCGACGCAGGACACATACACGTTTCCAACAACCAGAGACGAGAGAAAGACGATCAATACCGGCCTTGCGAACTTCCTACACTCTGATCATACATAAAAGATATATACTAGACTAACCCATCGATACGTGTGTGTCGTCTATACGACATACGGACTCTGGACTCGTGGGACTCAAAAACATATGGGCCATTGTGCAATTTTTCTTTTTTTTTCTTTTTTGTCAATTACGATCGCCTTAAAAAAACGAAAATCGTCAATTTGTCAATTTTCGTTCATCGTGGTCCTGCCTGAAGCATAAAGTATAAAATGAGCTTTAAAATCGTTTTTTTATATTTTTTTTTCGTATTTGAAAAAAAGATCCAAAAAGTTTCAAGCTGGGAAAAATTTACGTTTTCCTAGTGGTTTACAGGATTGAAGTTTGCATTTTTGAAGCGCTTGGAAAATAAATGAACAACGGATAAAATACTTAAATCAAATTGTGGAATTGTTAATAATTTTGACTTAATTTACGTTGAAATTTATTAATCAATCCATTTTACGGCATAGGTAAATTAAAATTCTGTTAAAATTGATTGGTGAATGAATTTTAACGTAATTGGCGAATATTTTCATCAAAATTATTTAAATAAATTACACAATGTAATTATTTCACATGAATCGATTCAACGGTTCGTTAGTAAACTGATCATAATTTCTATTCGGCTGATTGAGGCTATGATAATCACGAGAATAATCACGACTTTTACCCTCCATTAAAGATTTTCGACTGCAATGTACGGAAAAAGAAGGATTTCCATTATGAAAAAAAAATAAAAAAATAAATAAATAATAGTAGAAACGATACAAATCAATAATATAATAGAAATTAAACAAAAAATGTTGCATTTCAACTATGTGAATTTCAATGATGCATTTATTATCATTAGTAGGAATTAATTATTATTATTATTATCATTCAGAATTATTATTTTATTTTGTTTAGATTTATTTATTTATAATAATTATCATTAGATTATTATGAGAATTTATGATTATTCAGAATTATTATTTTACTTTATTTAGATTTATTTATTTCGAATTTATTAATATTAAATTATAATTAGAATTTATTATTATTCAGAATTATTATTTTATTTCATTTAGATTAATTTATTTAGAATTACTATTATCATTAGTAGAAATTCAACGAATAATTTTGTTCAAATATGAATTATTTTCGTTATTATCATTACATGATAGTAGAATTTGAGGAGTAATTTTTCCAGCATTGCATTCGTCAGCTCGCACGTACGGATGAGGTCAACGAGCTCTTGTGACAGCACACGTGGTCGAGGGTGAAGACTGGAGACTATTATGGAGTATCCTATGAGCGCGGATGTACGTTATCGCATAAACGTACAGCCGACTGTCTCGTATCGCAGACCGACGCAAATCTTCACGTTTTCCCTTCCGTACGATGAAACTCACCCCCTTGGTTATTTACGAACGAGGGTAGCCCCGTACGAACGCCCACACGTGTCTTCCGGCAATAACGGACTTTCTCTTCCATCCCTCCCTGTTTCGTTGCACAGAATTTTAATCCGTGTATTCTTTTCTCACGTATTTCGTCTCCCTTCTTCATCCCCATAAACGATGGCGAGTCCATTCGAAAATTGAGAATACGTTGATACAGTGGGTGAATAACAATGGATTCACGAATGAGATGTCCTCGATTATAATCGAAAGGACACACGTTTGTACTCTGATCAACTCGATCGAAATTTTATGGCTGATTACTTTGGGGTTGATTCAAATTGATAAAGATTTGTTTGGGTTTGTTTGGGTTTGTTTGGAGGGTTGGGTAGGAAACACGAATTTTGATTGACCAGGAGAATCAAAATTCCGAAACTACTAATTTTCTAAAGATAATGCCAGCAAAAGCACGAAATTTGTTTGGGTTTGTTTGGGTTTGTTTGATTTTAAACCCTTGATTTTAAAGGAACCCAAACAAAAACAAAAATTTACGAAATTTGTAGTTTTGGAATATTCAAATTTGGGATTTTGAACCTTCTGGTCATTCTAAGTTTGGGTTTCCTACCCCACTCCGTTTTTTGAATGCAAAAATAGTGATTTTTTCCGAAATTCTTACGCTCTAAATATTTTTGGGTCTGCTTTGGTGTTTCGAAAATCGAAAGTGGGAAACTTTATTCTCTAACCGAGTGCGGGGTGGGGTAGGAAATCCGAACTTCGAATGACCAGAAAGCTCAAAATCCGGAGTTTGAATATTCCGAAAGTACAAATTTTGTAAATTTTTGGGTTTGTTTAAAATCAAGGGTTTAAAATCAAACTAACGAATCCAAACAAACCCAAACAAATTTCGTGAACTTTTTGCTGACATTAGGAAATTTGTAGTTTCGGAATTTTAAAAATTCGGAATTTTGAGCCTTCTGGTCAATCGAAGTTCGTGTTTCCTACCCAACACCCAGAGCTCAATCAAGCCCAATATATATTTGGGGAAATAAATGATTTTTGCTGCAAACCCAATGGTACAATTTGGCACTTGGATCGGCTTAAAAAAAAATAGTTTTTCTTTTTCATTTTCTTGTAGTATGTACTTTCAAAATTATGTGTACGAAAAATTATTCTTTTGGCTATTTGTTTTGTTTTTATTAATTTTTTTATTTTTTTTTATTTCTCAAAGCATCTTGAATGAAAATATTTTAGGTGAAAATTATACTGTTTGTTTCGTGGTCGTATTTCTAAAAATGAAAAAATTATAAATACGAATTCAGGGGAAGTTTAATTTTTTTGTTTTAGATTAATGAAACCAGAGAATTCAATCTCATCAGGAAGAGGAAAATTTCTGTTAAACGTTCCCTCTGCCATTTATAGTACTTCAATTACTTCGTTTTTTTTTTCAATTAAAATTTACTTAAATCTGCTGTAATCAATGCCTAATAACATACCTTTAATTGAGCCAAAAAAGCCATTATGTGAATTTAAAAAATCAATAAAAAAGGTAATTTTTCAAAACTTCGAAAAATGGGAAATCCCACGTCCAAAGAAAAAAAAGTCTGTAAATAGCATAACGTTTCTCACGCCTCGCGAAGGAGCCCGTAACGAAATCAACATCAGTCGCCAGTTTTTTTTCCTTTGCTAAAAATTTAGTAAAATCTATTTCAACGTTCCTGGAAAAACGTATCATTTATTACGACAAAGAAAAAAAAACCATTAAGTGTCTTTAAATAATGAATAAAAAAAAATGCTTTTTTCTGAGCATCACACGTTCCCCCTTGAAATCGAACGAATTTTGAGAGAGGGCAGTCCTTTTCCCGTTGCCACGTTCTCAAAGTATTTTTTTCAAAACTCGAATTATTTAACAAAAAAAAATGTTTTCCGAATTCTTTTATTCTATTGAAGGATAAAAAGTACCTATACAGTTGAAATCGTGCAGATGGACTTTTTCCCACGGAGGAGGGGACCATAATTTTTTTTTTTCAAAAAAAAAAAATTTCTTTTGAAATTGAAATTTATTTTCGAAAAAAAAAAAATTTTTTTAAAAGATATACTTGTCATAAGTTAAAAAACTTATAAGTATATAATTTTTCAGTGAAAGTTTTTTCGAAAATTGAAGGTTTTATAGTAATATTTTATGGTAATATTTTATAGTAATATTTTCAGCGCGGTATTTGTGTACGCGAAGTCTCCCGATAATAATGATAATAGCCAGAGTAATAATAATAATAATAGTGGTAGGAGTATGTAGAGCGTGGAGACCACGACTGGTGGCTGTGACATCGCGCTCCCCCCGATGTATGGGATAAGAGAGAAAAGGATGGAAGAGCGCGAGAGGGTCGATGGGAACGCGCGCGTGCCCGATAATCGCCCCTACAGAATCCCGATCCCTACGGATTTGCCGTTTTAATGAGAGCTCAAGCGCGAAGTAGAAATGGGCGCTGTATGCACGAGCTTTCATTCCCACCGATCAATAGTACGACCGGTGGAAAAAAAGAAAAAAAAACACGAAGACTTAATCACTAAATTTTTTTTTACGAAAAAAATTGTTTTTTTTTAGCGGAGTAATTAGAATAAAAAAAAATAAACATTAACGTTTTTAACAGATGTTTTAGAATTCACATAAAAAAAAATTTGAAAAAAGCATTTGTTTATATTAAAAATTAAACACGATTTTTTTTAACCATGCTTATTTATTTATTTGAAAAAACCGTAGTTTTTTTTTGTGCGAATGCATTTTATTTTATACAAAAAAAAGATGAAATTCAAATCTCTCTGAATGCATAAATTTGGAAAATAGTTTATGTAAAAAGTTTTGGATTTGAAGAAAGTAAACGTGAACTTTTTTAACAGATGTTTCAAAATTTATATAAAAAATAAATTTGAAAAGAGCATTTTTTTCATACAAAAATAAATATGATTTCTTTAACCCATGCTTGTTTATCTATTTATATGAAAAAACGTATTGGTTTTTTTGTTTAAATGCATTTTATTTTGTACTAAAAATGATGAAATTCGAATCTCTCCGAATGCATAAATTTGAAAAATAGTTAACGTTAATAGTCTTGATCTTTTTTGTTAAGAAATTTGTTAACGGAATTAGTCATTTTTAACAAAAAAAAAAATCGAAAGTTTTTTTCAAGTCGACGAATTGTTAAATTTTCACGAAAAAAATCGTAAAATTGTTTCAGAAAATTCAGACCGACGGACGAAAGTTACGAAACTTGATATTTTTTTGCAAAAATACCTTTTTAAATAATGGCTCGAAGTTATCGGATCAAAGATGCAAATAATTTAACGTAAAAATCAATTGCATGTATTCTCGATAAATTTACATCGATGACTACTATGGAACAAAATATTTCCTTCGCCCTCCAATGACTTAGAATACCCTTCGAATTTGTCGAGGGGGAGTTTCAAGTGCAACGGGACTGGTGCCCACAAGGCATTAAGGGCGATAACGTTGCTCATTCGAGAGCGAATAAAAAAAACAGCGTTACGAAAAAGTCGATACAAACGTATTAGAGGTCTTTCATCTTCCCTGTGGTGACGTCCAAAGGTCGCCACGAAGTCGTTATATGAATTTAAAAAAAAAATGTTTCATGGACGTGGGAAAATTGAGTTTTCCATGAATATCTCCAACAGGAAAGCTAATCAATAATAATTAATTGTTATTAATTAAAATAATATATAAAATATTATTTTATTTTTATTAATATAATTTCAGGGGGTGGGGTAGGAAACCCGAACTTCGAATGACCAGAAAGCTCAAAATCCCGAATTTGAGTATTGCGAAACTACAAATTTTGCAAATTTTTAAGTTTTTTTGGGTTTCTTGAAAATCAAGGGTTTAAAATCAAACTAAGGAACCCAAAAAACCCCAAACAGATTTCGTGCTTTTGCAGGCACGACCTTTAGAAAATTTGTAATTTCGGAATTTTGAGCCTTCTGGTCAATCGAAGAACGTATTTCCTACCCAATCCCGTTTCAGGATTTTTGCCTTCTTTTCCATCGTCCTCGGAAAAAAAAAATTGAAATTCGATGCGTCGGGGATGGTGAAAAAAAAGAATATACATAAACATGGAATGTTCTTTGTTCTTTAATGCGTCACATTTTTCGCACTTTATTTCCTTCACTTCCGGTCACGCAGACAAAAATGTGTCGACACGAATAATAAGCTTTCGCCCGCGCGAATTATCTTTTTAATATATTTACAGCCTTTCAGTCTTCGCGAATATACAATAGTTGCGGGGGCTCAGTGATCTCTATGAAATAATAAAAAATTATAATATTAATGATAATAATGTGAGAGCAATAACAACGATAATAATCATAATTTATTCGCGTAATAATAAATCGGGTAGAATGGGGTCGAGGGGAGGACTTTTAAGTAATTTTCGAAATTTCGCAATTACACAATAAATATGGATCCTCTTTCGTATATCTACACAGTATTCAAACTCGAATATTCGTCACCAACGAAAAAGACCTAATTTTCGTTCCGTGTCATGAAAATTTCAAACGAAGCGGGGTCACCAACATTTTCGACCGAATAGTCAAAAACATCGATGAGTCTCGTTGGAATGCAACGTCATTTTGTATCTGTGAAATTCTCAATTTTTCAACAATTAAAAATTATCGAAAAATTTTCAGAAATCGCCGAAGAAATTTACTAATTTTTTCGTAATTTCCGTTATTCAAATTTGGCCATAGAAATCTGTGCTATAAAGACGAATAATTTTCGTTGCAACCCAACGACCCGTGGACATATATCCTTCGAGATGGTTCACATTCGAAATTACGTCGCCTGTTAGAGCACTATATATACGCTTGTGTGTTTGTGTACATAAAGACAACGCTAAATCTATGGGGTTTCTTTGTGGTCGTCGAGGTCATCAGGTATTTCGTAGACGATAAGGAAAGACTATGGGGGGGGTTTTACAAAGAGGATCTGCGATGAGGTCGTGCGAGGAATGCGACGAGTCTTATTTACATTATTTACAAACAAATAAAAAGTAGGAAAAGTTAAAACATTGAAATTTCCATTGAAGGTATCGCGGGTTATCGATGAGATTATAACGCGGCAGGCTAGGCAATAAATCAGCGATCTTTCGACCTTGCACCGCACGCTCGATCACTCCTAGAAAATTCTCGGATCTTTCCGAGTCCTCGTGGATTGCGGAAAGAGAAAGAGTGAGATATTGGGGAAGGAAGGGGGGGGGGAGGAGCCAACGGGTCGTTACTGGCGAAGGGAGGTCGTTAGAGGTCTTCGTCGTTGAGTGATTCAAGCCGGAGGTCAACCCGTGTCCGTTTGAGGTCATCGAGCGTTGGGACGATGCGTTGCGGCTTCGAAACCGGAAGTCGAAGAGCGCAGAGTCCAGAGAGAGAAAAAGAGAGAGAGGGGGGTGTGGGAAGAAGAGATTCTATCGCCGTGTCAAAAAATTGTCAATATCCGAAGTCTCTAATGTTCAACGAGATCGCACGACCAGGAGTATAAACAATCTCTTGAGCTTGATACAGCCTCGTTGAAATCGTCGGGTAAAGAAACTGGATCGTTCTTCGGAATAGCACAGACGATATTTCCGAAACCGGAAGTACTCTTCTTTAACGGAGACGTCGAAGGTCTTCTTCGGTTAGTTTCAAGGTCAACCGAATCGACGGAGTCAAACGTAGATACGAGCTTCGACTCGAACGGAAATGCCATTTTTACTATCGAGCGGTGGCGCCACCCCGTCGGCCATGAAACTTCGAGTATCCATTTTCCCACGGAGATGAAAATATTTCTATTTCTCAGCTTTATTCCGCTCCATCGACGTTTATCTGATGCGAGAACTCTGTGAGATCGTTTCGAATCGGTTCCGAAATAGCTAACCTCCAAATATCGCTTTTTCGTCCGCACCCCCCACCCCCGCGCTCGACCGTTTCTTTTTCTCTCTCTCTCTCTCTCTCTAGCGTTCTCATTGTTCGATCGCTTCGCTGGTTTAAGGAATCGCGTTTTCTACTTTAGGCGGTCACCGCTCAGCGATCGTCGCGCCCTGCACACCAGCGACGCTCATCGGCGAGCCGGAGAGTGTCGATGCGTTGCGCAGAGGTTGGAGGGGTTGCCTCGTGTTGCCGACTTGTCCAACCGCGTTGTTCTTCGCGCTCGTCTGTAGCGATGTATCCTGATGCGTATTGGTTTCCTCGAGGGTCGTTTGAAGATCGCAGATGTACTCGATGACCCTCTGTATAACTTCGAGTTTCGATAGTTTCCGTTTTCTCGGCATATCCGGCACGAGTGAACGTAGTTTTGTCAAATAAGCCGCGACTTCTTCCGCTTCGAGATCCCGTCTCGTACCGTTCATTCCGAGACTGTGTTGCAACACTCCTCTCGTCGATGGAACTCTACCCCCCACCGGACTCACCACCATTGCCTTCATTTCCGTTTTCTTAGAAAGGAGCTATCCTTGATGCGGAAGAATGCACGAAAAAACGAAAAAAATGTTTTCGCGACGATCGGGACGCGCACCTTTCCGGTAACGAAGGAATAAGGGGGAGGGAGAGAGATGAGAGAGCCGCAGACACCGGTCCTCTCTCTCTCTTTTACTCCCTCGGTTTATCGATCCTCACTACTCGACACTCCGTGGGGGATTCTCCTCTTGCTATATTCACGTCCGAAGATTCACTTCCCAACGATACTCGTTTTTTTTTCTCTTTTTCTCCGTTTCTCACAAGACTCTATGTAAAGTTCTATTTTTTTCGTAGTTCAATTAAAATTTCATCGATCCGCGTGAACACACTTTTATCGACGGAAATTCCATACACTCGATGATCACGATCCTCGTGTAGTCTTTATCGAAGTTGTCACGAGTCTTCGATGTTTTATAACCTCACGGTTTCGATTTGTGATTTTTCAAGTCGCCCACCAGAGGGTCTGAACGATAAGTGTCTCTCGCTGGCGACAACGATTCGTCAGTAATAAAATGTACTCGGAACGATGCGACGCGCTTGGCGGATCGAAGCGAACTGGCCTCCGCCCCTCACCTGCGGCTCTCTTATACCTCGCCCCTCCCGTTACCACGCCGGTCTCTTGACGCATTCCCCACGGCTCGACGCGCAATCATTCCTCGCTCGTACAAACTACACGAGAGAAAACCCTGTCCGTAGCGATGCGTTCGAGCGGTCACTGTACAAAACAAATCCGGAAAGAACTGACAAACCCAAAAACATCGAAGGATTTTTTCCTCGTAGATTTAACGGATGTAAAAGTGTTACGATTAATTTAGACCTACGTCGATCAGGTTTTAACACGAAAAAACCGTTTAAAACGACTTTAGCCATTTTTTTACAGGAATTAAAAATTGGGTTTGAAAAAAATAAATAAATCGGAATAACGGTTTTTTCAATTCGGAAACGAGGAGACGAATGAAAAATCGATCGATTTGTAAAAGTGTTACGATCAATTGAGACCTATGTCAATCACTTTTCTAACACGAACAAACCGTTTAAAACGACTTTAACCATTTTTTTACAGGAATTAAAAATTTCGTTTAAAAAAAATAAAAATAAATCGGAATAACCGTTTTTTCAATTCGGAAACGAGGAGACGAATGAAAAATCGATGGATTTGTAAAAGTGTTACGATCAATTTAGACCTACGTCGATCAGTTTTTAAGACGAAAAAACCGTTTAAAACGACTTTAACCATTTTTTTACAGGTATTAAAAATTGGGCTTAAAAAAAATAAAAATAAATCGGAATAAGCGTTTTTTCAATTCGGAAACGAGGAGACGAATGAAAAATCGATCGATTGATTCGTTGAGGACTCAGTTCGGAGCTAACGCTGCAAGCGAGGGTGTTTGACGGCCATGGGAGTTTCGATGAGGCGTGGGCGGTGGACTGCTCGGCCAAGCGCGAGCGTTGAGATCGAGGGGGAGAAAAAAAAATCGTCCGATGGCCATTGTTGAACGTCCGGCGGCGCCAGCCACTAGGCATCACGGTGCTGCCACCACCATCCCGGCAACTCGCTATCGCGCGACAAGCGACGACCTCTCTTTCGGTATTCACGCAACTCGTGGACGTCATCGTGCGAACCAGCGTTGTAAACGCTCCGCTACGAAAACACGAGTCAGCGAAAAATAAATTCTTCTTAGTGCCGCGAAATAAATTGTACGACTTTTCGACTAACTACTGGGGAAACCGAACTTCGATAGGGACTCGTTTTTCCACAAGTTTTGTACGAACCGGTGCGACATTTTTTTTTCCGATATTGAGGTTACCGGCGTAACTTTCTCACGATGAAATTGAGCCAGTTTCGTATGGACAAGGCAGGACCCGTTTATCGAGGGTGTCGATCTGCTATTCGTTGCACGCCCTTTCGCTCTTCTCACGTGAGAACGTGAAATCTCCACGATCTTTCAATAAAAATATCAAAATATCGTGAGATTGAAGCTCGCAACGTTGCGACCCAAGAAAAATATTTATTTTTTCATTTCTCTATTTTTTTTTGTTTCACTGAAATCGTAAGTAAAATATGTCTCAATAATTATACGAATCTTTATTGTGATAACCTAGAATTCAAATCTGAAAAAAATATTTCGTCGAAGAATGGATCTATAGAAATAAAAAAATCGGCCAAGCGCGAGTCGGACTCGCACACGAAGGGTTCCGTACCATCGACTAGGTAAACGACAGTAGGTACACAAATTTCATATTGTAACCTTTTCTTAGTTTTTTAAATTTTATTAATTAGTATTAAAGTAAATATACAATTAAGTATTTTGTGAATATTTCAAGTGCTTACCTGTTACCATTTATTGATATCGAGCAAAAGTAGGCAAAAAATTGCGTTTTTTGTATGAGTGGCCCCCTTAAATATTTATTTTATTTTTATTTTGTTATTTATTATTAAAGTAAAAATACAACTAATTTGTGAATATTTCAAGTGCCTACCCGTTGCCATTATTGATATCGAGCAAAAAAAAGCAAAAAAATCGCGTTTCTTTCGGACCCTCCATTAAATATTTATTTTATTTTGTTTTTAGTATTTGTTATAGCGGCACCAGAAATACATAATTTGTGACAGCGAAGTCTTAGTAATAGCCTGTTTTTTACGCTTTGGGTATAGAACTCTAAAAATGAGAAAAGAAATTTAATTCAAAAATTTTCCTCTTCATAGACTCGAAGTTTTTCAACATTTCGTTGCAACTGAACCCATCATTTTTAAATCCTTGAATTTCGAAAAATTTTCACTAAAGTAAAATAAAAGAAGATTAACAAAAGAAGAAATTTTTAAAATTCAAAAGACGTTCTATTGTATTCTAAAAACTAAATTTCTTTGTTTTCATCTCTGAAGAAAAATATTTAATTAGCGTATGAATGAAAACAAATACTTTTTCGGGTTTGGGTTTGTTTGGGTTTGAACTTTTACTTCGTTCTATAATTTGAACTATAATTTGAACTTTTACGATATATTAATAATTCATTGAAAAAGCGTTAATTTTTTGAGAAATTTGTATTTCTGGAATAAAATATTTTGTTAGCGTAGTCAGTTGAACGTTCACTGTTCTTAGAGCTAGTGTGAGCGTTCGTATGAGAAACCTTTGCACAATACGGAATGCGTGGAAGAATCGGTTTTTTTTTTTTGGTCTTATCAACGTCTCCGGTGTTTGCTTGCAATTCGAGCGGAGTCGAGTATTCTTTTATGCGTGCAAGCGCGTTTCCCGACTGCGGTTCTGTGCAAAAAGGTAATTTGACATGCGCACGCGCACACACGCTAGTGAGATTTATAAATGCAGCGTCGAAGCTTGTGAAAATTCTTGGCGAATGGTAATGAGTTGGGTGACGGTGGAACGAGTCCCGATAAACGTTCTTACAAAATGGCGGCCAGTTAAATTTTCTCGAAAAGCCCAAAAAAGCAAAAAAAAACAAATTTTTAGAATTTTGTTTATTTATTTTCCAAAAACGATTTTGGAAATATTTGTCGATTTGTCAACTTTGTTGACGAATCGTCTGTCGTGGAAGTTTAAAAATTGCGATATTTAAAAAAATGATTTTTACGAAACTCTCGCAGTCCGAAAATTCTATAACGAGAAATTGACGATTTTCACGAGTGGAATGCAGAATGAAAAGAGATCGAGAGTGAAAGACGATCTCGCGTGCACGCCGGCACATTCGTCAACAGCTGGCTTCGTCGCAATTTCGTTCACTCCTTGCCGGCGTTGCGTTATCTCGTGACTTTATGAATGATGCATAAGCGGAGGAGCAGCCAGCTTCTCTCTTGCGCGCTTCTCGAGAGAGAGATTAACTTCGTCGAGAAATCCACCGCACAGGAGTACGCAGACAAAAATTAGATAAGAAGTGAAAAGACTAAATTTTTCTTCGTATCGAATTCGATACTCTTTTACATTTCTACTTTATCTTCCGGTTTTCGGCGAGACAAAAATAAGAAACGAATCATAAGGAACGTAACTTTCTTACAACGTAACTTTAATTAAAAATTAACGTAATTTTAATTAAAAATTAACGTAATTTTAATTAAAAATTAACGTAATTTTAATTAACGTAAAAATTTAACGTAATTTAATTGAAAAATTAATTAAATTACGTTAATTGACAATTAATATAAAAAAATAACGTAATTTTAATTGAAAAATTAAGCTACAACAAATATTATTCCATTTTTACAACATTTTTCAAATGATTAGGAATGCTTCTTTTCTGTATCAATTTGTAATCACAAATAATTTATTTGAAGCCGATTTTTTAAAATATTAATACAAAATAATTAAAACATATTTTTAAACGAGACCAAACAAAACAAATTAAATTATTAAATTGATAGTTTATTCATAAAACAATAATTAATTAAATCATTTAAAAAATAATACCTATATCATTTAACAGTCACTACTTTATTAACAAATAATTGAATTAAATTTTTTCGTGAAGTGCTTGACATTTTTTTTTAAATTATTATTACTTTAAAAAATTATAACTGTTTTTTTAATAATTATTTTTTTTTATTATCAATATTTTTTTTCATTTATCAACCCGCCAATCACAATAAAGTGGTCCACAAAAAATCATCTGATTTTTTGCCACCACGAAAAAGTTTGTCTTTGTTGACTCATGGTACTGTCTCGAATGAACGGATAGTGCGATAGTTCATTATTGGGTAATAATCATACGTTATACTCGCCGTGTTATCGATTCCATTGGCATAATGGATAAGAGTCCAGGTGTTCAATATCTTGTGATCGTATCGTCTACTGTGTTCGAAGACGTTTAGACTAAATCGTTAGGTGCGTCTGCACTCGTCCATCGAAGTTTTCTACTTTTTCTCGTCACGTATCGCGAACTTATCGATAGTTTACGATTAATTAGAACTTATAGAAGATAAAGATTTTCAGAAGCGTATTAACGTTCGTATCTCTTTTCAGTCATCGACTAATTTTTGAAAACGAAATATCATACATTTAATTACAATTTTTATATTCACATATCGTTTTCCATATTAATTTAAAATATGAATTTTTAAAAATATGTTTTGTATCGATTTGAAATAATTCTATAAATTTCTATCATAATGAAAATCTTATGTTTGTATCCATTTCTCTTTGTGAAGTTTCTTTTTTTTCAGATAAATAATTTTTCGATGATCTTCTTATGAATAATTTTCTTGTTGGAATAAAATTGCGAAATTACTATTCATATCACCCGTTGATTATTAATTCAAATTTATAGGCGGTAAAGATTGTAAAAAATATATAGAAATTTGTATTTTTTCAATCATCGAATAATTTCGAGATTAAATTATTAGAAATTATTCAAAATATTGCTCAAATATTCAAATATTTAATTAACTTTTTATATTCAAATATTTAAAATTCAACTCAAACAAACCCAAACGAATATTCAAATATTCAACTACAATTCATTATTCAAAATGTTTTTCCGAAATATTGTTTACAATAATCAAATATTTAATTACACTTTTCAGATTCAAATATTATTTTTACGTTCATTGAATAATTCAAATTTTCAAAAAAATGTGTTTTCGTATCACTTTGGAATTATTTTATAAATTTCAATATAAATTGAAATATTATTTTAATAATACTTTAATTCTCCCTATCTCGGAAAAAATATTTCTTGATTATCTTTTTCCGAACAATTTTTGTACTGAAATAAAACAGTAAACACACTATTTATCTTCCACCCTGTTATCAGCGGTATGTAATATCTTCAGAGTCGATATGTATCAATACCACGTTCGAGAAAAGTTGTCGCGGTCATCAGATACGATATCAGCTACCAATAATGTTTGAGTACACCTGCACCGAGCGATCAGTCAATTGTCGGGATAACCGATGAGAAGATTTTGCAACCTACGGAAACAAAAGGCGAAAAACAATTACGTGGAGTACGATAGCGTGAGAAATATCGAAGACGCGTAAAACAAAGAAGAAAATTGCGCAACGAAGACGACAATACTAACTATACTCAAGAGTTACGTCGATTCGACTATCGCATTGTTTCACTGCACAAAAGATTTTTGAACATTTTATATGACGCAAATCGGTGGCCCTAGGGGGATAAATGAGGACGTTGAGAAAGCGAGAGGAAGAAAAGGAGAGAGAACAATGAAAGTTCTGACGAACGCGTACAGGTGTTGAGTTGAGTACGTAAGGTATGCCGTGACGACAGGATTCTTTGTCCAACAATCTGCAGTACAGCTTGGGTAGGATTTATTTAGAAAAAAAGATACAATTTTTTAAACCTTCGATATTTACAAAATTGTGACTTACGTTTCGAAAGGATACACTTTGAAATAAATTTTGCCATAATTATGTAATTTTGGAATTTTTAGCGTTTGTAATTTTGAAATTTTTTAGCGTTTGTAATTTTGGAATTTTTTAGCGTTTGTAATTTTGGAATTTTTTAGCGTTTGTAATTTTGAAATTTTTTAGCGTTTGTAATTTTGGAATTTTTTAGCGGTTGCAATTTTTAGCGTTCGTAATTTATGCATTTTTTAGCGTCTGTAATTTTGGAACTTTGTAGCGTTTGAAATTTTGTAATCTTGTAATTTTCTAGCGTTTGTAATTTTGTAATTTTCTAGCGTTTGTAATTTTGTAATTTTCTAGCGTTTGTAATTTTGTAATTTTCTAGCGTTTGTAATTTCGTAATTTTGTAATCTTCTAGCGTTTGCAATTTGATAATTTTTTAGCGTTTATACTTTTGTCATTTTCGAGCGTTTGTAATTCGATAATTTTCTTTTGTTTATCTATCACTGGATTTTTGCGTGCTTAATTGTGCCAAGGCGATACCAGATAATTACACAAATGTTAAAAAAAATCCCGCGAAACAAAAATGTCAATGAACAATTATAACCAAAATAATAAATAACCAATAAAACCGATAAAAATACAACATGTAAAAATGTATATCAAAACAATAGTCGAAATAGCAGCACGATAAAATAAATAATGAATCAAATAACAGAAATAAATAAAACAAAATCATAAAATCGATGATAAATAGAAAAGTAAAAAAAGGTAAATAACCTGGGTGAACAATAAAGAAATTGTTTAAAAAATATTTCAACGAAAAAATAAAAAATAATTATGAAAGAAAGTTTACCGTACCGATTGCACGTGCTCCTGTATATAAAAAAAGATTCCAGCAGTGTGCGTGAAACGAAGTCTCGGATACACGGTTCAAACTGGAAAAGCGTTAAAAAAGTGGTAAACGTTAAAAAGAACGGTCAGAGGTTGAGTTCGTAAGATTTTTTTACGAAATGTTCCGAAGAGTATGCGCATGGAGGCCCTATAATTAGCGTCGCGGCGCAGCGAAAGTTTTGTCTGGGTTGTGTACGTATATATATATATATATATATATATATACGTATCTTGTGTACGTATATATATATATATATATATATATATTCATACCTATGTGCGTATTCATATGTATGTATGTATGCAAAGAGAAAGAGAGAAGCACTATACGCGTATTTTGAGGCGTCGCGTCTCGCGAGTTCGGGGTCGCGAATGCGAGGCTCGTAAGTTAGAGGCTCACACTCGAGCGCTCGTTCCCTTTCTGGCTCCCATCTCTGCGGCGAACACGTGCGTTTGAGATTTCTTTCCGTCCTACCTCCGTTGCTTCCTTTACGTTCCGTCCTCCTCTCTCTCTTTCCTTCTCTATCTCTCTTTTTTTATTTATCGCTATTTTTTGTATTTATTTATTTATTTTTATTTATCGCTATTTTTTGTATTCATTTTTATTTATTGCTATTTTTTGTATACATTAGTTTATTTATTTTTATTTATCGTAATTTTCTGATTTTATTTTTATGTTGAGCACTTTTGTATTATTATTATTTTATTATGGTTTATTTTATGATATTTTCTTTCTGGATTATTATTATTATTATTATTATTATTTTGTTATTTTTTAGACTCAAGAACTCAAAACGTCAATTTTAATTATTTTTTGTTGAATCAGATAGATTTTAAGAAAGTAATAAATAACACGTCTTTTTTTTAAGTTTTCATTTGAATTGTCGAAAATGTGCACTCCTCTATTTACATTTCGTCGTTTGAAACAAATTAGTTGATTTTAGTTGATTTAGTTGATTTTTTGGGTACTTGTTTGGAAGAATAGATGAAATTTCACGAAAGATTAAATTCTACGAAAGATTACATTCTAATTGAAAGAACAGCCCTACATTCTACGATTCGTGAAAATAATAAAAACTTTGATAATTAAGAAGGGTGAAATGGTATTAACCCTCTATACCATATGGTATAGAGGGTTATTACATTATCCAATCCAATTACTTAATTTCACTTAATATATCATTTTCTGCCGTACTCGGAGCTGAGTAGGAAACCCGAACTTCGATTGACCAGAAGACTCAAAATTCCAAATTTTAATAGTCCGAAACTAAAAATTTCGTAAAAAGGTTTACGAAATATGTTCGGGTTTGTTTGGGTTCGTTAGTTTGATTTTAAACCCTTGATATTTTAAACAAACCCAAACAAACCAAAAAATTTACGAATTTTGTATTTTCGGTATATTCAAAATTCGGAATTTCGAGCCTTCTGGTCATTCGAAGTTTGGGTTTCCTACTCGATCCCTTAACAGAAATGAATTTGCCCCATACAGAAACTGCTCGAGGGGCTGAGTAGGAAACCCGAACTTCGATTGACCAGAAGGCTCAAAATTCCAAATTTTAATAGTCCGAAACTAAAAAAGGTTTACGAAATATGTTCGGGTTTGTTTGGGTTCGTTAGTTTGATTTTAAACCCTTGATATTTTAAACAAACCCAAACAAACCAAAAAATTTACGAAATTTGTAGTTTCGGTAAATTCAAATTCGGAATTTTGAGCCTTCTGGTCAATCGAAGTTTGGGTTTCCTACCCCATCCCCTGCATGAGCAGCGAAACTTTATGTATTTGAGATCGTTCGTACAAAAAGTCCCCCTTCCCCGCTGATTTCAGAGGAGGAGGAAAGAGAGAGCTCCGTAAAGCATAATCGTGTGTTTCCTGCCTCGCGCGCATCGCGTTCTCTCAACCATCGTCCGTTTCGTTGATAGGCTGTACGAGCAATCACCTCGCTACTGTATGGCTTACGAAACAGCTAGCCAGAAGTTTTATTTTTTTTTTCGTCAGGCTGCACATCGCTTATGGATGAAAAAAAAACGGCTGTTTTTTTTCAGCCAGGTGTTGACACTGATGAATCGGGACTCTGAAAACGAAGGCTCCCTTTCCTCGACAAGGGTTTGCCATATGCGATTGTTTTTCAACTTTGCTCGAATTCTCGATCTCTTCAAAGCGACAGGCTAGGAGTTTTTTTGTTCCGGAAAAAAACGACGTTTTGATTACATTTGCGTTTGTTTGTGTTTGTTTGGGTTTGGTGGAACGCTGGTCGTTTCTTGAATGCCCATGACGACAGGATTCAAGAAATCTACCAACCTTTAAATCTTCTTGGTTTGGGTTCATTTTTTAAGGTTTTGCACCTCAAAAGGAAAAAAATGGACCCCTTTAGGATCAATTTTGTCCATTTGTCTGTCAAGACCCTTTATCTCGAAAACGCGTGGAGATATCGAGTTGAAATAAAAACTATATATTTAGGTCTACAGTCCCTTAAAGCTCTGAAAAAATCAAACTTCTAAGTTAACTGAAAAAGAAAATACGGCCGTTTATGCCGCAAAAAAATGTACATTTCAACTCTCAAGGGAATCAAAATTTTTAGGGTATTTTCCGTTGACCTATAACTATGAAATTTGGCGAGTAATAACGTCTTATACTACAAGTATAGGGAAAAATCTCAAAACTATATGTTGTAATTAAATCTTTAAAAAACTTGGAAAAATTTGCGAGACTGGATTCCTGAACTATTTATAATGTGTACCTACAAATTTGTACGAAGCATCTCTGAAAATAGGAAATCTCATTAAACACCAGGAAATTCAAGGAAAATCGTGACTAAGTTCCAAGCCAGTAAAAATGGCGAGCTTAAAAAACGCAGGCTAGGAAAAGAGGCAAAAACACCAGAAATAAGCATAAAAATCCCAATCTGATTCCGGATCAGCAAAGATATGAAACCCCAGAATATTGAAACAAACCCAAACAAAATCACATCAAAATGGTAAGCCAGCTAAATTAGAAAATCCCACTAAACACCAGAAAACTCAACCAAAATCGTAACTAAATTCCAAACCAGTAAAAATGACGAGCCTCAAAAAAAAACCTAATCTCAAAAAAATTATCAAAAACAGTAAGAAACCTAACCAAACCGACAAAACTTCAAACCCAGTAAAACTAGGTGAAAACCAAACGAAATCGTACTATAAATCCATTCCAGCAACAATATCAAAAACCGGCAAAAACCCAAACAAACCCAAACAAAATCGTGACCCAATTCTATGCCAGTGACGATTAGTAAACGTAAGAAAAAAAAAAAAAAACAAAAAAACGACCTCGATCTTCGATATCGTCAGAGATTCGTTCGAAGCGTGTGCAGCACTTTTGTAAAAAGAAAAAAAAAGAAAAGAAAAAAAAAAAGAATCGCGAGATGGCAACCGACTGAGGAAACGCGACAGCTGTAGTTGGCACCTAAGGAAACCTTTGAGGCTCGTTTGCCGTCTCACTCGTAACAGGCCCAGGTGAAGGCAGTTGCATACGTTTTCCCGTATCGATACGTGATTCCGAGCCGTGTACGGATGATGATCTGGAGCGAGAGTTTGTAGTGAATCGTAAAGACGTGTTGGTGAATTCGTGAATTCTCACAGGCGCAGGCGCATGTGAGGGTCTCGTTTGGCTGTGGCCTGTTTCGTGTGTAGGTTGGCCCTGATACGATGTTACAGTCTAGTCTTTGCTGTCTTGCATGGGTAGCGGTAATACAGAAAGAGAGAGAGAGAGAAATTAAGGGGGAGAGAGAGAGAGCAAAAGCGACGACTGAGTGAGCGCGCTCGGGCACACTGGAATCGGGAGGGTCGCCCCACAGCTAACACGTGCAGCCCGCACGTGCACTCCTCGGCTCTCGGCTCGTCCACTCTAGCCTCTGGCGCACAATCATCGGATGCCAAGATACACTCCACGGAATAATTTTCGTTTGCCCACCCGAGTATACACTTTTGTATATTCTCGTATGTATGGGCTACTCCACGAGGAATCGAATTTACGGATTTTTAACGGGTTTTGCGAAAAGATTTTTTGAAGACTTTTTAATAAGGATGAACGAACGTTGAGGGTTTCGAAATAGGTATTTGAGCACCATTACTGCTGTTTTCTGATTTATATATATGTATATAATTATGTATATGATATGATATATATATATAATAAGATAGATATGTAAAACCCCCTAAAGGAAATATACTACTACTATAATAATATATTTATATATATTATAAATAGATTATATAACTAACTATTAATTGGATTAAAAATTATTCATTTTTATCCAATTAAAAATTATTAATTTTAACTAATCCATTACAACTATAAATGAATTCAAAAACTAACTAATATTATATATATATATATATATATATATATATATATTTATAATGTTAGTTTATTTGTTAATCCTTCAATAAAAGGATTTTTAATGAATTTATTTAATTTCTAGATTTGTTCTACTGAAATATAAAATTATGAATTAAATTTATATCTAATTTAAAAAGATTAATATATTATGAATGTTTAAGTTAAAATAAGCAACTAAAAATTAAGATACACAATTATTGATCAGATTTTTAATAATATATAGGATACTTATGGTGCAATGCGAGATCTTTATTTCTAAATGAATTCAATTCATCAAGATATGCCACAGAATCTTGACCCCATGTAATAAAAACGAAAATTACGATACCACTGACGAACAAGTCGAGTGCTCTTCGTATACTATAATGGCTTTTTGATGGCCATATTCGAACTTTAAGCCTTCGGTCTCCCAAAATAATGATGTAGTCTATTTATCATTTTACTTCGGAAATATTATTAATAAACTGAAAAGCTGAAAAATAAACAAAAATAAAAAATATTTTATATCAACAATAAAACATTTCCATCATTTGTGTGGACAATTGATACGGTAGATTTAATTAATAACTATGGATGTAACGAAACGCGTATTTCCGGCACGATTGTTTTTAATTTCTCGGATCGATGTCACATTTTTTTCGTCATTGAAGCACACAAAAATTGAAATAAAAATTAACACATTTATTCACGTGAACATTTTTTAAAATCGATTATTTTCTAATACTTTTCGAAATCGTAAAATACAATGTATTGGAATTTTTAATTCTTGATAAAAAATACAGTTAAATGGAAATTTGATGAGAAAATATACGATGTTGGGAGGAGGCGGGGGAGCGATGAAAAAAATTATGAATTTAGGACGATTTCACAGGAACGTAAAAAAAATTGGAATGACGGTAGACGAGCGTTAAGTGCGCATGAAAGGGCCCGTACGAGTGAGCTCGCGTGTGCGTGTATATGAATAATGGAGTGGTTTGGTGTGTACAACCGAGTGCGGCTTCCTCGAAGCCGAACCGTGACGAAAAGAATAAATAAAAAATATCATGTTCCCTTCGTACATCGAATACGTACACAAGAATCACAGCGTGTACGAAGAGACGAGCCATACGAGATTGGATATGGAAAATTATGTTCCGGCCTCGTGGAACGTGTGGGAGAAGTTAACGCTCCCAGGGAGATCTCGATATATTTTGCTTTATAAGTATCGACAATAAATTACAATGAAATCGAGCGAACAGCCTTGAACTTTTCGTTGACTGAGAGCACGACATTTTTTTTCTCATTTTTATTATTATTGAAAATATTACGCATTTTTTTGAACATCCATATACGAAAATTCCGAAAATTGTTTGCATGTTTATCGTGGATCGACAGTGCCAAAGATATTTGGAAAAATAAAAGAAAAAACAATTTTTTACGAATAGTGATAAGTGAACGTGAAAAAACGGGGATAAACTCAAATTAGAAAAAATAAATACGAAAAACCCGATATCGAACAATTAAAATTCGACTAATAAATAACATCCAATTTTCAACCACTAAAATGTAAAAATACCTAAACTCAAACAATTTATCAATCCTGAAACATAAAGAAAACACGCCAACTCTAACAAACGAACTCAAATAAATGAAAAAACACTCAAATCGATAGAAACAAAAAATCTGAAAAAAATAAAAAAACCCTAAAAAATTATGAATTCGAAAGCAGAATTGAAAGAATAAACAAAACAGCGCTCGAGCTTCATCAAACAAGCCCGAGAGAATACTCAAAAAAGTTAAACTCAACAAAAAAATCCAAAAAAGTATTTTAAAAAACAATCTGCAACAACGACCCCTCCCCGTCTTCAAAAAAATAAAAAAGCCAAGGGTTACAAATCGAAATTCCAAAAAATCAAAAAAAACCCTGAACGTCAATAATCAAAAGTAAACAAATCAAATTTTGCAACCAACGAACCCAAAAGGGGACCAAAAGAGTCCAAAAGTGAAAAAAGAAATTAAAAACGAACTCCAAAAAGTTAAGCTCAACGAACAAAACCAAAACCAAAAAAAACAATATGTAATAGAGTTTTATTTGCACAACTTATTATAAAGTTTTTTACAAAATAACCTAAAAAAATAAATAAAAGAATAAAGTTTCAAAAAACAAAATGCAAAAAAACTCTGAACGTCAGCAACCAAACCCAATCATATCCAATCAAATAGAAACAAAAATAAACTCCTGCATGCTCCAAAGAAAATTTCAAAAACTCAATTTAAAAAAAAAACCAAGGAAATGAAAGTAAGCTGAAAGTGTTAAATCAAGCTGGAGAATGTCCAAGATTGTACTGTCATTAGAAAATTGATTGAAAGAAAGAAGAGAAAGGGCCGGAAAAAGACAGGGCCAGTATTGTGGTCTGGCCGGACGCGGACAGTTACCAGAGGCCAGATCTCACTCCGTCTCTCTTTTTCTCCCAGCTCGAGAAGTGACGGAGTCCTCGTGACCCGTGACCCACCACCAGCCAGCGTGATCTCATACGGCGAAGAGTGCGTTGCCCTTCGTTTCGTATTCAAAGCAAATACGAAATTTCGAGGGCAAACGTTGGAGCACGATAAAAAAAAAAAAAATCGAAACAAAAGAAAAAAAAATCGCAATGTTTATACGACAAATATATAAAAAATTGCGACGAGTCAAGAAACGAATCGAGAATGCATAACCAACGAATAAATATTTGAATTTCAAGTCGTATCAATGAAGCATTATCATTGGGCAAAAGCTCGAGAGAATGTCAACTCGTGCTGATAATGAGATGCAAGACGAAGAAAGAAAATTTAACCGAGAGGGCGAATGACAAGACGCGACAAAAAAAAAGAAAAGCACTGCAAGATACAGCGACGAAGATGTAACGAGAGGCGCGTTATTTGCGCAGCTGTTCAAATGCTTTTACCGCGAAAATAGCACGTCATCCGTTTTTAAAATATCTCCGAAGCAAACGTGAAATGTCGCAGTTTCGAGCTTCTTTGCAACGTCCTTAGAACAATCATTATCGCTAAATCTAATTTTATCAATATGAATTTTGATAATATTAGAATTATTATTTTATTAAAAATTGGTAGAGTTTGGTAATGTTTAAAAATCATTTCCCAAGTTCCTGTCAATATTTTTTGACCCGTAATGGTCACACGGGGTGTAGTGGACCATTTTTTCCATTATTAATGCATTTCGGCGCCTAAATTGGTAATAAAGAGTGATGATATTTATAAAATAAGCATTTTAGAATGTAATACTGATGTGAAATTGCGACCATTCTCCACTCTCTTATTAAATTTCAAATAAAAAATTTTAATAAAATTAAAAAATTGTATCCACTTGAATACCCCCTTAAGATTAAAAATAATATTTATTCTCCACTCTCTTTTTAAATTTTAAATAAGAAACTTCAACGAAATTAAAAAATAATACCCACGTGAATATCCCCTTAAAATAAAAAAATAATATCCAGTTACCCACCAATCTTCACACACATACACTCACACTACTTGAGGTGACAAAAATATGGTTATTCAATATTATATAGCTTTTTTTAATTGGGTGGTCACTTCTGCATAATTACATAAAAACTTACGAATAATTGTCGTTACAAATTGTATCGATAAAAAAAAATAAATATTGGTATTCTACCTCAGAATCGAAAATTAGATTTGAGATTTTAAATTAGATTGAAGATTTAAGAGATAATTTTAGAATTAATGCTATCGAAAAATGTATCTTTAACTTAATATTTCCATATAGGGAAAAATTATTTTTCCTCTACCACCATAGATGTATCACTGGATTAATTGACGAAAGGAAAAAATCAGAAACGAAGAAGAACGTTTTTAAAAGCCTTGCTGATGACCCTGTAAATTTAAAAATAGTTCAAAAACTCGATGGATTAGTTTAAAACTATTCCAAATTCACTTTTACACGAAACAATAAAATTTAATAAAAAAATGGACTATAGTGAAATACAATATCTATACATATAATAAAATGGTAGGAAAGTCTAAACTGTACATTGAATATTTTTTTAAAAGAATACTTGGGGTGTGATCTGCAATCGATACCGAAGCCAAAAATATAGTTTTTCGAAATTTTGTCTGTTTGTCTGTATGTATGTCCGGGATAAACTCAAAAAGTACTGCATGGATTTACTTCAAATTTGGCACGAATATTATTAAAAAGTCGAGTCAACATATAGGCTACATATTATCACGTTATCACCTACGTGATAATAACCACGTGATTAAAACCATTTTTTTTGGTACGAGAACTCGTTTGTTTTTTTTTCTTTCGTTGATAGTTTCGTACATTTGTTTTCGCAGGTGTGTCTTTTGTGGTACATAAAGGTAGAATAGAGGGGGAGCATTTGTTCCAGATAATACATTTCAATAATCCGCTTTGACGAGATTTTCTAGTCTGGGAATTTCCTAGATAAACGGCACGTTCAGTAGTTGAAATTCAGGTGTGCGCGTCCACGTATCGATCTTTTTAAAAACGAAATGCTAAATCGAAGGACCAAGAAAATGCCAAAAATCGTTACGTTCCGTTTCGTCCTTGGACAATAAAATGTTCAAAAGCTTCGAAATTTGGAAATGCAAAAAGGAGAAGCTACCTGTTACCGCTGAACTCGTTGGACACTGGCAGCCTCTCTCGTTGTTTCGGGCGCGTGAGAAAGGAAGACGAGCACGACTACCAACGCGTTTTAGCTCAATAAACCATCACAATAGACCTCAAGCTACGCGCAGCGGAAGCACCTTTTTTTTTTTTCTCGAATAATGTTAAATGCAGTACGTAGAAATGTTGCATGTCTGAGCATGAAAGAGGACGAACACGCTCGTGCATTCCCATTGGAACTTTTACACGAGTTCGAGCTGAGCATAATACACCAGCCGAGACGAAGTTTCTTTTTTGACGATATTTCAAGACTTTTAAAATGTCAAAGCGTGAGTTTTACAAATTAATCTTAAATTTTGTAAATAATTTCGTAATTCGATAATTTGGAATTTCAAACATCGAAACATCCTTTAAAAATCCAAACATCGAAGCAAGTTTTCAGAACCCAAAAACGGTAGCACCTCTCTCGAACCCAAACATTGTAAATTTTATAAATAATTTCGAAATTCGATCATTTGGAATTCCAAACATCGAAACATCCTTTAAAAACCCAAACATCGAAGCAAGTTTTCAAAACCCAAAAATGGTACCACCTCTCTAGAACCCGAACATTGTAGCAAGTTTCCAAACCCAAACATCGTAGCAATTCTTCGAAACCCAAACATCGTAGCAGTCTTGCAAAGACCAAATATCGTATCAGCCCTTCGAAACTTGAACAGTGTAGCAAAATTTCAAAACCCAAACATTTTAACAATCTTGCAAAACCCAAAAAACGTATCAGCCCTTCGAAACTGGATCATCGTAGCAAACTTTCAAAACCCAAACACGGTAGAAATTTTGTAAACCCCAACAAACCCAAATACTGTAGCAATCTTTCAAACCCAAACAAACTGAAACACCTTAGCAATGTTCCAAACCCAAACAAACCCAAATACCGCAGCAATCTTCCAAACCCAAACACCTTAGCAATCTTTCAAACCGAAACAAATCCAAACCCAAACAAACCCAAACACCGTAGCAACCTTCCAAACTCAAACAAACCCAAGCACCATAAAAAATTTGTTTGGGTTTGTTTGGGCTACATGAAAAATTGTTAAATTATCCATGTGCGTAAAATCACTGAATTCTAACGAATAAAAAAATTTATCATTCTTTTCCTCGAGGCTCCTGATTGTTGGATAAGAAATTTAATAAAATTGGTGTAAATATTGAAACTATACTCAATAACCCAAACAAAATTTCTTTAAATGTGAGTTATTTTTTTAATAATTTATACTTTTACCCATAAGTGCCACGTACGTCAAAGAACGAGTTTAGGGAAACACTTTCTTGGCCGTGTTACTTTACGAGTTTCAACGACGATCACATTTCGGAACGGAAGTCTTATCTTTCAGGGTGTGCTTTCTGCTGATTACAATTTTACGATAAGAGAGAACTGTGTGTAGTGAGAGTGTAAAGTGGAAAGAAAAAAATGGTGCGAGGGATACTTTCGTCCGTAATATAAATCACTTGGAATCTTACAGGGAATTTGGTGATAAAAGACTACGGGAGTCCCAAGAGCGCCGATGCAAAAGTGCAGGCAGCGTGTTTGTGCTAGAATTTAACTGAGACGTTTTTCATTGTCGTTATCATCTCGTGGCTCGCGTGACATAATTATCATCCGTGTGACTTTCTTTTTAAAAAATTGATAAAATGGTTTCACGAAAAATCGAAAAGAATATTTCTTCGTGTCGAAAATTATTATTATTATTTCTTTATTCCGTGTGGGTTTTTTCATTGTTTTCACTTTCATTTTTCTCTTTTTTTCCTTTTTTATTCTCTGAGGTTTTTTTACATTTTCATTTTTCTCTGTTGTTTAACATTTTTATTCTCTGAAGGTTTATACATTTCCTTTTCTCTTTCACTTTCCTCTGTTTTTCACTTTTTCCTCCAATTTTTCTGTTTTTTTTTTACTTTCTTTCGATTTTCTTATTTTTCCACTTTTTTCCATGTTGTGAACGTAGAATTACATTCCAATAACACATACCCCACTCAAAAGCGCAGTCAAGTGTGCTCGAAGACAGAAATTGTTAAAAAAATATGACTGTCCTTAATAATTTGGCAACCCACTGTACATCGTCGAATTAAATTTCGATTATTATTGAAAGTAGAAAATAAGCATTTCTAAATTTTACTATATTATTAAATTATTATTTTTACTATTACTTTTATTACCATATTATTAAATATTACTAAAGAGCGTCGTAACAAATTTAATTTTATTTCCCGAAAAAAAATCTTTTCATCGTCAAAATATTTACTGACGTTTCGATTTTTGTATAAAATTCGATTTTCCGAAAAAAATCAATATTTTCTTGTTCTTGCTCAGATCAGTTTCGAGCGTCAAGACAAGATCGTTATGGAGGTACGATTCAAGAAAAAAATACTGTTTTTCAGGAGAAAAACGGTTATTCAGTCGTGTATACGTTTCATGCCCCGGAGCCAGGATGCTCTCCGTTCTCATACCTGTTCTCAGGCGGACACAAAAATTTCACTATACTCGAGGCGTTCTTCAGGTGGATCTTCGTGGAGTCGTCGAGAGTGGTGAAAAGGAACGAGGGAAAACGAGGAGAGCGATGGTACGAAAAGGAAGGAAGAGAAAAAAGTGAAGACGTACCCCAGCTGGGGTCGGGTAGGAAACCCGAACTTCGAATGACCAGGAGGCTCAAAATTCCGAATTTAAAAATACCAAAACTACAAATTTCGTAAATTTTTGGGTTTGTTTGGATTTGTTTAAGAAGAAGGCTCGAAATTCCGAATTTAAATATACCAAAACTACAAATTTCGTAAATTTTTGGGTTTGTTTGGGTTTGTTTAAGAAGAAGGCTCGAAATTCCGAATCTCAATAGTCCGAAACTACAAATTTCGTAAGGGTTTACGAAATTTGTTTGGGTATGTTTGGGTTCGTTGGTTTGATTTAAAACCCTTGAAAAATCAAGGGTTTAAAATCAAACTAACGAACCCAAACAAACCCAAAATGAAAAATCAAGGGTTTAAAATCATACTAACGAACCCAAACAAACCCAAAATGAAAAATCAAGGGTTTTAAATCAAACTGACGAACCCAAACAAACTCAAAATGAAAAATCAAGGGTTTAAAATCAAACTAACGAACCCAAACAAACCCAAAATGAAAAATCAAGGGTTTTTA
>JAPYZJ010002991.1:0-18166 GCA_030522765.1 Ophioninae sp. B BG-2022a | reverse complement strand
TATTTAAAACTACAGGTAAGTCGCATTTTATGTCTACGTTCAACGTATAACAAGTTCTAGTTCCAAATTACAATCAATATGTCATTATATCCAATTATATGATTTTAATTTAATCGGTGATTTATAAAATCCTACATAATATAACACAGACAAAATTTTTAGGAGGTAATAAAAACTTTCTATTATTTGATGCAATGCTTTAATTTGATTTCGATGAAGTAATTTCCGAATTCGCTACTAGAAAAGCACGTAAAATCAGCCTCCCAGATAACATGTACGTACAAAATATGTTCAACTTGTCAAGAGCTTTATGGTTATGTAAATAAAATATATGCGCAAATTGAGTCTAATCTTTAGCTCGACAGAAAAATGTTTCATGCTATCTTTTAGGGGCCCATGTTCTCCAGACCGCCCTGGGCCCATCATACCCTAGATCCGCCACTGCAAATAATTCAAATATTTTTGCAACTCATTGATTCTAAACGGCTGAATTCGACCATCAATCTGATTTTGTCACATAAAGTTATCTTGAAATTCAGAGAAACCTTTTCGGAAATCCGTGAAAATCTGTAATTGCGTTCTACCATATCCCCGGCGATAGAGCACCGTTCCGTCTTGAGAACACGTCTCATGCTCGGTCGGTAAGAATCCCGATACCAAATTTTCTCCTGGACGACTCGTATTGCGACCAAAATAGATAGCCGATGTTTACCGGTCATTGTTCTGACAAACAACCACGAACGGTTTAAACCATAAAAATTATAGTAAAAAACAGTCAAGTCGGTAACTTACCATTAAGTATCAGTTACGTTCAGTTCTCATATATCAAAATCGGTATGACTTCGTGTTTTAATCGATCATTGAATTAATTACAAACACGGGGACAATTTTCAAGTCTCATTTATCATGTAAACAATGATTGACAAACGTTTTAATTGATATTACGAAGGACCTACAAGTGGTAAAGAAAAGTATGATGAAAGAGTCGAAGCCTCGGCTGGACATGCTCGACCTATTATTGACGCAGTCGCTACGGTATTGCAGGAAACGTGGCTTTTCTGCTACGAATTGTGGCAAACAGATGTCAGATGTCGTTGCGACTGCTGCTCAAACGACGGCAAACCGGCCAGATGGGACGGCAGCACTGTCTTACATACCGGTCTGGAAGCTTGCGGAGCGGGGATGGGTCAGATAAAAGCGAAACGGTAGTTCCCGATTCTGCCACGTGAAGCGTGGCCTAAAATCGCAGTATGGACTTCGAGAAGTGTTTATCTTAATATTTAATAATATCGTCTTTGACGAGAACACCGGGGAGACTTAGTTTCGATTCTTAAAAATAAGTTTCCCTTCTTTTTCGCGAAGTCTGCTAGTTTTGTTGAAAAAATTCCAGGTTTACGAAAATCCGGATAAAAGATGATAATAAAAAGATAAAAGATGATAATGAATAAATATGTATCTACTAAATTCTAACCGGTGGTGGCTCTAGCAGATAAATACGGAACTATGAACTTTTTACCACCGTATGGTCGAAGCTCCCACCACTTGAAAAACGATCAGGTTTCAGGACCCGTGTCTAAGGGGCCGCGGGCTAAACCGGCCCGAGCTTTTGCTACTTACCGTTCTACGATATTGTCGCTCGTCTACGAGGGGCCTCGAGTATGAATGAAATAAATAAATTTCAAAAATTCCAATTTGCAAATTTCCCATTTCCAAAATTCTAATTTCCAAATTTTCAATTTCCAAAATCCAAATTTCCAAAATCCAAATTCAAAATTTCCAATTTTCAAATTTTCAATTTCCAAATTTCCATTTTCCAAGTTTCCATTTTCCAAATTTCCAAATTCCAAATTTTCAATTTCCAATTTCCAAAGTTCTAAATTCTCAATTTCCAATAACAAAATTTCTGCGCTCCGAATTTTTCAAAGAATTATTCGGATGGCTATCCACGCGAAAGCAAAAAATTCAGCAAAAGAAGTTTTTTCGTGGATGATAATTCGAGTTATCCTAGCAATATTTGGTATCAAGATGTGTCGAATGAAGATCATGGTAAAGGAAGAGTAAAAGGGATGCGACAAACTTTTCGTTTTTTTAATCTTTTTTAAATAAAAAAGCATATAAACTTTTATTAGAACTAGGTACAAAAATAGTAGGTACATTTCGTTCCGTCTAAATTATGTTTCTATCCCAGCTAGCTCATCGACGAAACATTAAAAAGCTTCAGCGAGCGTTCTCTTTCACGTCGTGGGCTTTCGTTCTAACGCGTAACGCGTTGTCGTTTCTTATCGTCCTTTTTTTTTTGTATTGCGTTTTTCTTTTTTCATACAATTGCATCAAAAGACAGGGAGGGAAGATGGGACTGGTATATCTTCGATAGGAATCTCGACACAAGCTTTAGAATACTCCACAGAAGTATATCACATTTTATGATTTTATTAATCGAATAAAAAAATATCACTTTTAAACGACGCGATTTCAATCGTGCCCTTCTGTACGTGAAAACCGCCTTGGTCTTGCAAAAACGATACATATATCTATATAATTAAACTTTTTATTTCTAATCTATTATTCACGTATCGTGCGCTTTCAACAAACAATGCGGTCAATTCGCGTTATATTTTTCAGATGCTTTACCGAACGCGGAACGATAAATTCTAATTAGAAGAAATATGACAGAAATAAAAAGGGGGTAGAGTGAATACGTACTTATCGAGCCTGAGATCAGGATAAACGAAAAGTTGAAAGGCAAAAAAATGAAAATTCAAAATAATTGAATGAAGTCAGATGTAACCTCAAGCGTTGACACAACGGACTGTCGATGGCTCGTCTTTGCGCTCGTTTACTAATATTTATCAACAAGCGAATCATTCATTCGTCGCAACATTTTTATCGGCAACGAAAAATGAAAAATCGATTTTTTCGAAAACGTTCGGAAAATTGTCCGAGACGATCGGGATCGTTTCTCGTATCGTTTATTCGGATGCATCGAGTGAAAAACGAGAACTGCTCACAGTTAAAGAATAAAAACCCGCTGGTTCAAAATAACACGAATATTCATAATTATGGTAGAAATAACACGAATATAATAATAATCATAATAATAGTAATAAAAACACTTTTACTCTCACGAATCAACGTGTCGAGCCTCGACGGAGCCGTACCTTCGTCGTACATATATATACGGTTACGTGCGAATTTATATATATATATATTTTAATATAATAAAAAATTAAATATCTTCGTTTTCTTTGCGAATAATTTATCGACACATAGTACTTGGCGTATATCTTCGTAGATCTCCACCCTTGGAAGGAAACTCTCGAAGACCGCCCTCGGCAACCTTCAACCTACGGTGAGTATTGATTACACAAAAGAGTTCTTTTTTTTTAAATTATCGTAACTAAACGAATAGTCTTAAAATTATTACAATCGAATAACAAATAAAAATAAAACTACGGATCCCAGCGTGACAATTGTTCCACATAATTGTATTCCTATTGAAACGAGAGTTTCCGTTTTACAATTTATCGCCACCGGAAGCTACCGGAAGTAAGAGTCAACTGGATAAGTCACTGGACAACGAAAAACGTATGGTTGTTTTTAAAACGTGTAAAATTTAAAGCGATTAATTTCTTTTCGTATCACCGTATTTTACGAATTTAACGAAATAAATTATCGTCGATTTTCTCATGATCGTGGGAAATTAACGAGGAACGCTTATGCGCGACATGCGCAAACGAATGCGCGTTGCCTTCGATAAATGAATGCATCTGTATACATCGATGTTTATAAATTCGTGTGTCGATGGTGTTTTTATTTATTGCGTGGATGTACGTAGACACGTATACGTATATATATATAATTCATTCATTCATTTATTTTATTATTTATTTATTCATTTATTTATTACGACATTGTCAACAATATAAAATGTAAAATTGTTCACAAAACATAATATCAGTGCTCTATTGCTCGTCATAACGATCTGGTTTTTTGTACTGAATAGGCCGACGAATCAAAGTAAACATTTAAGACATTGCTTAGAATTAATTGTTCTTTTTTCGATACAAACCTGTCCCGAAGAACGGTACATATGTATTTGTATTCTTTCATCGATATACATTTAACGCCTCCCAATTTACGTTTTGGGCCTGTCATGATGAGTATTTTATTTACGTCCGGCGATTGGTAGAGAGCGATTAAAATCCCATTACTTTTTATTCCTCCCCCCCCCCCTCCCTTCCTCCTCCCTCGTTTCCATTTTTCTTACCAGTTGCAACAATCGTTACCGATTTGCGGCAGATTTTCAAAGAGTAATAGAGGGTTTGCTTAAAAAACGTGTCGCATGAATTCGTGGTTTCTGGAAGTGTAAAGTGCTTAAGGGACCTCACCCCTAACCCTCTATTGTAATTTTGTCTGCCGGAGTTGCGTTTAAATATTTTTAAGCAATTTTAAAAAATTCGTAAATAGTTTTACATATGTGTGAAACGGAACGTAATTTCTTACTTTCGTCTTGTTTTTCGAAGACTGGTTCTGTATCAACGCGTGAAACGAAACGCAAGGCTTTTTCTCTATTGGACACTGATTTTACGACCTAAAACCTGGGCTCAAACAAACCCAAACAAGGTCGGGGCTTGTTTGGGTTTGTTTTTCTAAAGTTTTATTTCTAAAGTTTTACCGTAAAACAACTCGTTGAAAACAAAAATTGTTTGGGTTTGGGTTTGTTTGGGTTTGCGTTTGTTTGGGTTTGTGTTTGTTTGAATTGATTGGGTGTGGGTTTGTTTGGATTGTTTGGGTTTGGGTTTGTTTGGGTTCGTTTAAATTGTTAAAAAAAAAATTGTTCCTTCGGCCTCAAAGACTTTTTTCGATCGAGGTTTTACCGTGGATTGTTACTTCTTCATTGTGGACGGACTATAAATTTTGACAACCGACGTAGTCCGGTAGAGTGTAAGTTCCGTAAGTGCAAACGCGTCGTAAGCGGCGAGAAGCGATAATTTATGGAGTTATCGAGTGCGCGAGAGTTCGATCACGTTCAAGCTCGTTTATCGTTCGATGAGGAAGGAGGATGTCTCGGTAGAATACCCGGGGGGCATTATTACGTTTGTACACCATAGGGGGGGTTCTTTTTTTTTTATCGAAGACGTACGACTTCCGGTCAGTGCGTTCCGCTATAAACAATTTTTTTTTCACTTTTCTTTGACTTTTTGAAAAAAAAAAAAAAAAAAAAAAAAAAATGAAACGCTGAAAAAAATAGGCTTTTCTCGATCCTTATCTCGTGTCTCTCGTTCCGTGCGACTCGCCTTAAATCGCATGATCTATCGTGCGAGCCCGCACGAGAGAGGCACGGTTTCCCGAGATATTTACCTTACCGTATACAAGACCAAGCGTGGAATGAAGGGTGTACGCCGCACCTAGACCACCTTTAGAAGGTTAATAGGCTATGCTGGTACATGAAAGGAACGCTAAGTATACACGTATACACGTGGAAGATCGCGCGTGCGCGCGCACGTGAGAGTAACCGTGCGTTTGTTATTTCTTTGCATAAGTCATCTTGTAGGATGAGCTATCATATCAATAATAATAATAATAATAATAATAATAATAATAATAATAATAATGATAATAATAATAATAATAATAATAATGTTCGCAACTAGTAAAACCGTTCAGGTGCAACAATAGAGTCTTCCATTTTTTTTTCGTGTAAATGACTTGACTTTATTTCGCTTTCAATATTGATCATCGAATATCATCTTCGCGGAAGATTTTTCATTAATTTCGTTCTATAATATGAAAAAAAAAAAAGGATTTCGTGCACCGGTGTTTTGACGGTCCGTTGGATCAGTCTATAGATGTGAGTAGACTAAAGTACGATTGATGAGAAAACGTACAAAAATAACCTCGTTATTTCATTTCGAGTTTCGTTGGACGTGTTTTTTTATCAATAAATAATCGTTTTTTATTACGGACGAGAATTGAAGAATTGTTTACGAAGCATCGTGGTGGGAAGATCCAGCTATCGGTTTGCACTCGAATGTACTTTTGAATGGTTTTTTGGAAAAAAATTTAACCGTGCACGCTTTTGTCAAACGGACCAATCGTAGAAATTGACTGATTTTTACGTTCTTTTGAAAATTGCTTTTTTTTTTACTGATTGTGTATCGCGAGTATCTTTACTCGAAATGTTCTCATGGGATTTCGATACGCCCAGCATATTTTATATTCTGATAATTTCACATACATCGCGTCGATGTACAGAGTAATGATAATTTTACAGTGCGAGAGATTCGAAGGGAGATTATCTTATTTTATATGAGATTTCTCATTGTTCACGTGGAATGATCGACCTATCACCCCTGCAACCGTTTTCGTGCGATTGTCCACGAGGAAAAGTACACGCTCGGGGGAGAGAACGTTGTGATTCGAATTGGCAAGGCTGTCGATTATCGATTGTCTTTTTTACTGACTCAAGATAAGTTCTTCTGTGAAGTGTCGACGTTCGAAGTTATTTTTCAGTAGGGGAGTATATACGACCTTCCAAATCGAATAAATCGAATTTCCAAAACTACGCCGATGAATTATCCTTTTTTTGCTGGATATATTGATAAACAGTCAAATAATATGAAAGAGTATTCAGTCACTAGAAATTCACAAAAATTAATCGAGTCAAAAATCAATCCTGAATTTTTTAACGACTTGCGTTCGATAACTGTTTTCTATTCGGTATAATCTTCAGAAATTGTGAAATAATTGTTAAAATGCAGCTTTAAATATTTTCTCGAAAATAAAATGTTAAAGGCATTTTTTGAAAAATTCGCTATCACCAGTGTTATCGATTTAACTTTTATGAAAATACTTTTATTTTCTCTCGGTTTTACTGAAATTCTTCGCGATACGAATGAAACGTTTTTTCGACAATGTTTTTGGGAGACGATTATTGGTAAAGTTTATTGCGTGATTTTTTTGAAGGGTTGAAAATAAATATGTACTTTTAATCGCGTTAATGGCCGAATGGCGCATTCGCACGTATACACGTGTACTGACGATTATTTATAAAAAAGAATAATTATTTTTGGATTTCAGAATGATTTTTCAAATCGAGAAACATTTCAGATAAAATTAATTGAGTATTATTGTACATTGTTATTGGATATATGTTTTTTCTGTATTTTTTAAATATCAAAAATCTAGAAAAAAAATGTGGACCTAATCTCGAGAGATAATTTCTTAATTAATTGGCAATTTTCCGACTTTGTATATCCTTCATTCATAATTATAAAAATCAACATGAAATTGAAAGATTTTTAAATGACGTGTACAGTAATCCCTAAGAATAATTTTTATCTAATGGAATAACCTGTCTGTGTATACGTGTGTGTGCACGATCGCAGGGACGAGTGCACGCGTGTACGTGCACCGTGATCCATCTCTAAATTGGAGAAAGTCACTGCGGCCGTTATTCTCAGCTTAGCCGTGAATCTTTCGTGAAGCGAGTCGCATATGTATATACATCACTGAGATTTCGAGTATAAAAGGTTCTCCTATTTTGTAGCGTGACGTTTTGGATGAGAAATTGTACGGCGCTCACGAGGAATAGTGACCAATTTATTCAAGTACGTTTCAGCGGTCTCCCGGTGACACTATATTTTCAAAGATCCACGAAGATTATTACCATTCATCCGGAAACCCTACAGATGAAATTAAAAAATTTTTTTTTTTCGATTGGAAACTTCTGACTCCCAGAAAATTTCGAATATTTCGGTAATTCAAAACTCATGGTAATTCACGTTTTTCAAAAAATAATAATTGATATTCTGCACTTTATTGTGCAGCCAATGGGAGACAACCTCGATTTATCGAAACTCACTCAAGTTTGTTTGGGTTCAGAGACGAAATTTGAATTGATCGAAATTTTAGTGACAAACTCGAATTAATCAAAATTTCAGTGACAAACCTGAATTAATCAAAATTTCATCGAAATAATTTTACAAAATAATTACGAATTATTCAAAAATAATTCAAATTTCTCTCTTATTGGCTGCACAATATTTCCTGCACCGACACGAACCTGCTTTTATCGTTTTTCGGCTCGCAAGAGCAATTTATTTGTTTTTTTAATAATTATTATATATCTGTAAAATATATATGATATTTTTTTATGACATTGGAAATTGTCAACTATTGAAATTTGTTTAAAGAAATTGTAAAATGTCAGCTATAAAAAAAGTGAGTTATTTTTTAATTATTCAAATATGTGAGTTTTCCTTCGAATTCTATATCGCAAGACAGCATTTTTTTTCATCTTTCGACGATTTGCAACATTGTGAAACTTAAAAAAAATCTTATCTTTTCATTCCAAAATAATGATACCCCGCGAAACCGTGTTAAAGTTCTTGGAAAGTTTGAAAAAATAAAGTCTTTCGACTCGATATACTTCCGGATTTGTTGAGATTGTGTCTCCTTTGAGCAATAAACGTTCGCGTACGCGTGCACGTGATCCCTATGTATTGTACGTTCCTACGCAATCCGTAGACAGGGCGTAGCACTTTTCTTAGTGCGTACGCAATATGTAACGTTGTATACTGTAACGTGTAATTATAGTTGATACCGCGCACGTTACGGCAATAGAAATTACAAGATAGGTATGGAGAAAGAGAGGGAGCGGGGGGGAGGGGTTAGAGGAAAGAGAAAAAAAACTCTTTCGAAAACTTTTGACCTCATGATCGTTCGAGCGCAGCCAAATAGTCGACCTTTTATACACATCACATTCCACGATTTTAATTCAGAAATCTGCGTTTAAAATTTTCGTAATCTAAAATGTTAAAATTGAATTAAAATTGATGTAAACGTTTATTCGGGATGGAGTAGGAAACCCGAACTTCGAATTAGCAGAAGGCTCAAAATTTCGAATTTTAATATTCCGAAACTACAAACCCAAACAAACCCAAACAAATTTCGTAAAGCTTTTGCTGGCATGAGTATTACGGAATTTGTTTGGGTTTGTTTGGGTTTCACAGGCATGAGCCAGTAACGAAATTTGTAGTTTCGGAATATTAAAATTCGTAATTTTGAGCCTTCTGGTCAATCGAATTTCGGGTTTCCTACCCCACCTCGTTTATTCTTTCACCCGAGTTTTTGAGATTTAATTAAAATGATAGAGCTGTTAATTATTTAAAATGCTGCTCGTAGCACGTGAAAAAACAAAGTGCCTTTTTCGTGGCAACGATATTATCGATTTTTTTTTTTCCACGAATTCTCTTTCCTCAATCGACTGACGTACGTGCACGCATTGAAACTTAAGGTACTTACACTCATAGCTTCACATTATGTGTACAAATGGGAAGCATAAAAATGGGACTTTTCATAACCTACCATAGCAATCGAATAATCAACGTATTCAACGTCTAATTACTCATTGAGTATGTATCTAAATCACAGCTCATGCTACTAATTACTTACGTGAAAGGAAGCAAAAATACAATTAACAGACAACGTTTTCGCAGAGTAGTTCAAAAGAATCACACAGCAGACATCCAATCGCACACTATTTCAGAATTTAATTTACGATACGAAATTTGACGATCGGGATTTTCTTTTTTTTTAACGTGGTACGTTTTTTTTACGTGCGAGATTTATTTTAAAAAATAAGGTGACTTTTCAAATTTCGTGTGCTTTTCTATGTCGTTACACGTGTACCCAAGGTATGCTGACGTTTTGCATATTTAATTCGTTTTTGATAGATATTGATATTTAGGTCGTTTTTGATAGAATTCGGGAAAAAAAATGAATCGTCACCTTATTTTTCGTAGAAACGTGCACTATCGACGCTTGGGGGTGGGGTAGGAAATCCAAACTTCGAATGACCAGAAGGCTCAAAATCCCGAATTTGAATATTCCGAAACTACGAATTTTGTAAATTTTTGGGTTTGTTTGGGTTTGTTTAAAATCAAGGGTTTAAAATCAAACTAAAAAACCCAAACAAACCCAAACAAATTTCGTGCTTTTGCTGGCATGACCTTTAGGATATTAGTAGTTTCGGAATGTTGAGCCTTCCGGTCAATCGAAGGAATTTTGAGCTTCCGGTTCATTGGATGTTTCTCATTTTCGCATCGTTGCTTCTATCTCGATCGAAAATTATATTGATAGACAATCGAAAGAGAAGGAGAGAGAGAAAGAAAGAGAGCAATTTGTCCCGCTGGGAAGATTGACGAACGAAATGCCAAAAAAAAACATGATTGTTAGAATTCTATCCGATCTAAAATAAATACGCTACGGTATACGTACATGCAATCAATGTAGAAAAATAGAAACGTGTAACAGCGAGTTTCAGGATTACGCGTGTATACCCAGTTGATACCTGGCATCAATCTCTCCGCTACAGGCAACTTCTTTGCTGATACCGATGAGTTCTATCCGTCTGTACGAGTGTTTATGTTTGTTTGGGTGGGTGTGTTTGGGTGTGGGTACGATTAAAGGCGTTCCATATATACACTCCTACATTAAAACGTACGTACAGAAGATCGAGGTGGACCCCCTCGGGGCCTCGAATAAAATACTTGGCTTTGATCGAGAAACTACGATGGTTAAGTGGCTGTTGGCAATAAACGGTGTCTCTTGAAATTCGAGCGTGTCCTACGTGACCTCGTCTCTTCGTCTCATTTGTTCATACTAAACCCAACGATTACTGAACGTAGCGTTAACATTTTGACAATGCGAGATCTCGAGGAAACTCTGCGACACATTTAGGCAACGAAATAACGATGGAAGTAGTCTATTCGAAATAAGGTAGCACCGAACGAATATTCAGACAAAACCTCGATTCCACGAATTCGGCGTATCGGTATCAAAAAGTTTTTTTGAGATTACGGAATTCTCGGTCCATTCCTATTGGCCTGAATCTTCGCTGGTATACTTCGTAAATGTATCGAAATTTAACGAATTTTTTTTCTCTTTTTTTTTGTCGCGTTAGGGATCATCAGCACCACTTTCAAAAGATTCGCTTCTCGTTTCGAAAATTACAAACGGGCTTGGAGGGAAAACGTGTTGCTAAAAAAATTCTGGTCCCGTTAAGACGGACTGACGCACCCATCCTCTTATGGCAGAACACGATCGACGATCCACGGATTTCCGAAAACGCCATTTCGAATTTCGTTCGATTCGATCGGTATATTGGCTTGCCACGTTGAACTCGTGATGGAATTAAGATAAAAATAATTGTTTGGCCAATGCCACGGAATCACAGGGGAATCGCGGAGCCAACATTGAAAACAGTCATTTTGGTACCTCAGTTGTTTCGTCGATTCGCGTAGTTCAGGAAATCCGTGGGTACAGATAATAAGGGAATAATTTATTATTTCGTGAAAATGTCGGAGCAGTCTCGTGGAGTTTTCACGAATTCGGGGGAGCCGATAACCTCGGTGTAGTCGAAATCTATCGATGTTTCAGCTCGAGTCGATGAGCTTGTAAACTGACAGTGAATATTCGGCAGTGTGATCGAATCAAAGTTCGTTCTCGTTATTTTTGTCTGTTTTCAAAATTGATTGCTCCGTGTGTCATTCCGTCTTAACTAGCTCGTTTGTACAAATTCGAACGTCACGAGAAAAAGCCTATAGGCAGCATTGACTCCGAGCCGAGTTTTAACCGGATCAATAGAAAACAACATCCGGATTAATTGAAGCGATAATTGACGAAACGAATCGTTCGAAGGATCGAATGTAGCGGTCTGCCCGAGTCGTACGTGTAACGCGATTTGCAAAAGTTCACACCTCAAGAGTGACAATCGAGTCGAAGTGAAATCCTTGATCGACGATGATGGAGCATCATCGCTGTCGTGTTCGAACATACGCGAAAGACAAAAAGGTAAAAAAAGAAGAAACGAAGATATATCCAGCTCGCGTGGGTGTTGGCTTCGCGTATGGTATATCTCTTCTTATGAATAAACCACGCGCGACTATTATTAGTCACGGTTGGTCCATGTCGCAACGCACGCGCGGTTATCCTTCCATCTCTCGATCACGCGAAGAACGTTCCTGTTTCCCCGTGTGGTGTAGTACAGTGCCATGGAAAAAGCGCGCGTTCCGATGACTCTGGTTCTTCCTGCTTTGCATCGATTTTCCGTGTTTCGCGAATGGACGATCGGTAACGCATCCGTTTTAACGCACACCACGAGCCTATGCTTAAGTTCGTAACTCGCGTGTGAGAACGCCATGAGGACGAGTCGTTTTCACCGAGAGTCAACTGGCGCTATCACGTAGCTTTGTCCGTATAACGATCGTAGAAAGAGAGAGATAAAAAAGGGTAAAAGAGGGAGAGGTGTCGAGAGAGGAACGTCGAGACGAAAGATTGCCAACAGCACATTCACTGTCCGGTTTACGATAAGATTTTGGAAATAAAATAATTATGGGAATTGAAAAGAAGTTGGATGGTAAAAAAGGAAATTCGTAAAAAGTGGAGCGATCGGAGACGAGAGGGAGAGAGATCCGACGAAACAACTAGCTGTTCGGATTGCACGTGGTGGGTGTATCGGGAAGACTCCTGGTGCTGGTTACAACGTCCGTACACGTTGGACTGGTGTTACTAGCGTTGCTACTCGCACTGCTACCAGCGCTACCAACGTTCGGCTTTTGGGTAATGTGGGTTTGATAGTGCTTGGCTAGATGGGCTTTTTGTCGAAAGCTCTTGCCACAAATGGAGCAAGCGAAAGGTTTTTCACCAGTATGAGTTCTAATGTGAACATTGACGCTGTACTTGTCCTTGAATCCTTTGCTGCATATGCTGCAATAATGGAGCGATCGTTCCTTGCGCGGCAAAGAACCCGGTGATCCACCGTTACCGCTCGGTGTTTGTCCGTTTCCGGAGTTCCCGTTTCCGCTGCAAGAGTTTCCGCTTCCGGCGCCATTCGCGTTTGCCGAGTTAGCCGAGGCCTTGGGTTTCCTGCTGTACTTCTTGGCTGGTTTGGTGCTACCGCGAGACGGTGCAACCTGAATCTGGGTGTTGGTGTTGCTCGTCGTTGTGGAAGGCGTTATATCGGTGGTCGTTGGCGGTTGGACGAGTTGTTCCTGTTGAGTCGCCGTAACGACCGTCACGGTACCGACCTGTCCTAGATCGGCCGGAAGCGTTATGGTCCCTAAGCTACCGCTGGTAGGATCGAGGGTGTACATGACCGTCGTCGTTGCGGACACGTTGCAAACGGGATCGAGATTGCAGTAAGACTCGACGACTTCGTTAGCGATACTCTTCAATTTCTCGTAATCCCCGGGTCTGTAGGTCGTTGTTTCCAGCTGGGACAGCAACAAATCCTCTTCCGTGCATCCGTGCATCGATTCCTCCGTTTGCATCTGTTGTTGTTGCTGCTGCTGCTGCTGTTGACTCTGGTCTCTTAATAGCTGGAGACTGGTGGCAGTGGTATTGGTTACGGACAAGGACATGCTCGACGATTGGGATGACGACGGGGAAGCGATCTGCGTCGTCCCCGAGTACAACTTTCCCTGCAGTGCGCTTCGCAGAAGAGACTCCGCGGAGTCGTTAGCAGCCGCCGCTGCTGCTGCTGCCGCAGCTACCGCGTCTCGCAGATGATTCTGATCGGAAAGCTTCCAATCGTTGTTGTTGTCAACGTGAGAACTGTTCTGTCGTCCGCAGGAGTCTTTGCTCTCGACGAAGCCACTGTCGTCGGTCGTATACTGGGAAGATGGGGTCGCTATAACGTGATACCTGTCGGTTCGCGTCACATCGGCAACGGTGTTTTGCACGTCGTGTTCCTGCTCAGCCGGGCTTGGCTCCATACTCAGTATCGCGTCCAGATCAAGATTCGGTCGCAGCGACCACGAATCGTTGGACGGCGCGGCTGGACTCTTGCAACAGTCGAGTGCGTCCATCGAGTTCGCCTCGTTGTTCAATACCGTCAGCGTGTAAATCGCACCGTCGGTGTTCTGATGCCGATCGCTCGCGTTGCACCCGCCCCCGCTCGATGTCCTCTGGCCTTGCTCGTTCCCGGTATGAACAACCCCGACGCTCTCGTTGTGAGCTTCGCTGTTCGTGTGCGTTGACCAGCAGTACTTGTTCAAATCCTCCAGCAGTATGTTGCACGTTTGTTCCTTGCCGTCGTCACCGCCCCAATAATCGCAGTCCGACTGATCCATGGGTACTTGCTCGGTCCCGGTGACCGGGCAACCGTGATTACGTACCGCATTGTGATGATGGCTCAGCGAACCGGTTATCGTCGAGACCGGTGGCAACGCCGTCAGGGTATTGTTGTTCGTTTCCTTGATGAAGGAGACCGACGTGCTCGTATGAATGTCGCGGCCATCGCGATCCTCGTGTCTAGGATCCTGATGAAGAAAGCTTATTCCACGGCCGCATGTACGATGAAGGAAATTATCCTCGTCCGTTATTACGACACTACCGCCAACTCCGCTACCGGATGTGCAGTGCGGCGGTGGTGAGACTACGAAGTCGAAGAAATCCGTTTTTCCCAGATCCTCCCCGGGTGCACCAGGCGTGAACGCCTCGGTGAGGTCCATCGTCCTGCGACACCTCGAATTATCCTTTCGCCCAACGATTCCTAGCTCCCTTCAATATTTTTTTGTTTTTTTCCTCGCTATCGACCAAAATCACTCGGCCGTTTTCGGTCCCTTTTCCGCCGTCTACCCCCACCACCCAACACTACCGTCGAGTTTGCTCTTCTGCGATTAAAATTGTTGATCCTCCGGGGAAAATATGAAGACTCGTTGAGTCTCTCGCGACCAGAGACGATTCCGAATTCCCCCACGGTGTTCCCTCAAGCGAACCGGAAATCTTCGCGCCCGATCGACCACGGCATCCTTCACTCCGGCGTACCCGCGTCTGCAAAAAATCAAAGAAAAAAAAGACGGTAGATCAGACACGAGGAGTACGAGAACGAATTATAACGACGTCGCTACATTCCAAGATTTATTTTTGGACGGTGATAGACGCGAAATTCCTTCAGACGTTTCTGGATGTCTGAGAAATGATCTATCACGGCGGCGGATACCCCCGGGCGATGAAAAAATTTTATCGCTTCTACGTTCGTTACAAGAACACGTTAAATATTGTTTTTCAACGACTCGCAAAAGGGTCCTTATCTTCCTTCAGCTTTGAACTATCGCCCGGATCGCGAACGTATTAGCGTTACCACTTTTCTATTATCGAAAATTTTGAATAACTCGTCGCCCACGAGTAACCCGGACTCTTCGTCATCTACGGTATAGCGGAATAGGGAGAACACGGAATTGCTTCAAGGCTTCGCTCGCGATACAGTTACCTCCGGTCAGTGGGAGCCTGCACAGTTACTCGTCACAAGACAAGGACGAAGAAGACTCTACGGAGACGAGAGCCAATACAAAAGTCCGATTCGACGCTGGCAACGCAATATCGAAAGACTGAACAGACCTGTCTGCTCCTCGCACACTACATTCGTTACCTACGTATTCACTCGTCTCCATTCGGGAATTAATTTTTAACGCCATTGCGTCCCTGTGTGAATGACGCGAGGAACCCCTAGAACCCTGGCTCGCAGCTTCTACTCCGAGTCTCGCCTATCAATCATTCCCGAATTCCATCCGGATTAATCGTATAAATTTGACGACCGGTATTCACATTCGAAGACGCGATGTTCGACCGATGAATTTTTAATGCACAATAAAACACATCAATTCTCGTGTAACTTTCATTGGTAGGCCGAACGAATGAAGGAAGTTTCGAAGCCTGTGGATCAAGCGGGTTTTGCGGTTCTAGGTTCCTCTTGACATTACGCTCTAGTGCTAAGGATAAAATACAATTTTTACATAACCTGATTCTATTTCTGTACTGCTATTAAGGGTGGAGACATTCCGTGAAAGTTTCGAAAAATCGATCTCTTTTTGTTTTTATTTCGCATTTCGTCCAACTTTACTATTTTTATTTGAGGAAACGAAAAATTGGGAAATTGGAAAACATTGTGATATCATTGCGTTACAGTGATCGAAACGTTGGTTTTGAAGATGATCCCCACAGTGGATTAATGTCCCGATAATCGACATCCGTGAACTTCGATATATAATAAAAATAACGTTTCGATAAATATAAGCATATTTATACGAACGTCATTTATTCGATAGTCAACGTAACACCCACAGGACGGGTTTATATTATAGCCAGTCGCTGCACACACACACGTGCGCGGAAATGGCGGGGATTAGGCCGAAGAGCAAGATACTCGGCATGCTCCCAAGGCGTGGGAACGCACCATGCTCGCGTATAAATTCAACGTGTACACACGAGCGAGCCTTCGACGTTAAAGCGAGTGTACAAAACCCGGGGGAGTCTTTGGCAACAAGTGGGAGTTATTGGCAGAGTTTTCTTTACTTGGACTGGCGCGCATCAAGTACAACGAATCGGAAGATCGATCAAAAAGCCGAGAGAGTATTACGGTCTGTTGGGTAAGAGCGTGGACGGTGAATTCCAAGATTCATTTGAAGGTGAGCACTGAAAAATAAATAGGTACCAACTACACGATGCAAACCGTGATGCTGTATTATCGATAACCGTTGAATTCCCTTGTACCATTAGTAATGGGCATCTCTAGAGAGTCTAGTCTAAAGATCGAAAAACGGGAAAAATTTTGCGGAAATTTTTTTCTCCGCTTCTATACTATATATAACAATAAATTTTTATCCAAAACATCGAGTAAACAGTATAGAGTAGGAAAATCATTTTTTATTTTGTCCAGCATTTTATGAAAAATTCGTAAAGGGCGCCAAAGTTGAGGCTGTAAAAAAAAATGTTCCCATGATGGACAGATAGGGGGGGGGGGGCATAGTAGGGTGCTTAACGTTTAAACATTCCTAAAAACTAAAATAATGTGATTGAATTAAAAGTTTTGACTAAGAATCAAAACTTAATTCATTGCGTATGCCTATGGATACATTTATGTTGATAACGTAATTAATCTACGAGATGTTAATACTTAAATGAAAAAAGGCATTTGACCCGCTATGCCCCGTGCATAGGGGTAAAGTGGGGTCTCCTATGGGGCATTGTGGGGTGGTCATAATAAGGAACGAAACACAACTTCGAAACGAAATAATTTTATTTGCTAGCAACAAAACGACAGTTTCAAAAAAATGAAAATAACAACAACACTTGAGCATAACAAATTCAGTACAAAAACTTCTCTTTATTATTATTTTTGTAAGTTAAAAAATCAGAGATCACACAAAAAACTTTAACACGTTTCTTCAATCTTTTATAAAACTTGAATATTAAAAAAAGGAAATACTGAACTTTGGTACAGTTAAGTAATGAATTACGGTAAGTTATAAACATCTTCTTTAAAACTTCAATCAAGATAAAAAAAAATAAACGTAACTCGTCCACATCCTTAAATCTCCGGATCTGCAAGTCTAAAACAAAAACAAAAGACGTCATTTTAAAAAGGAATTCCATGGAAAACTCCACCCACCCAAACAAACCCAAACAGACTGTACGAGTCAATCAATACCCATTTATCCGTTGTTGCGCTGCGTTTATTTTACAGCGAGGCCAATGAATGTACGTGTATCGCCATGGACGGCGGTACTTTAGTCAGCCTGTGGTACAAGCTGCGCTTTCGTTCGCTTCTGCGAGCAACTCGATAGTGTGCGTCCCGAGTAGCCAAACGATTCGCCAAGATCGCGAAGCTGTGGAAACGCGTGTTAGATCGCACACACCCGCGCACACTTATATCCCATTTGTCGGAAACCTTAGGAGCGCCAGGTCGGGAAAGCTAAGCATTGGTGATTGTGCCAAGAAATCATGCTCCCTCCATGACTCGTGTGCCACGGTTTTCTGGCTTTGCCGAACTAGATATCCTGTAACATATACGTAAGCGCCTGCGCATACTCACCTACCATACACACGGGTTTATTGAAGTGTGCAAAAGACCGAAGGAGATCGTACGGAGGCTAGGCTACGTTCTCGTTCGTTTCGAATCTCTTCGAATTCTTCTACAGCTTCAGCGAAGTTATTTGTTTTCAGGGTTCCGTAGCCAAATGGCAAAAAACGGAACCCTCATAGATTCGTCCTGTCTGTCTGCCTGTCCGTCCGTATGTCACAGCCACTTTTTTCCGAAACTATAAGAGCTATACTGTTGAAACTTGGTGAGTAGATGTATAGCGTGAACCGCATTAAGATT
>JAPYZJ010002990.1:0-18170 GCA_030522765.1 Ophioninae sp. B BG-2022a | reverse complement strand
GATGATAGTAGAACTAGAAATCACATTTACAAATGTAACAGAGGTTGTTGTCATTATTGCCCTTCTCTTTATTCTTCTGCTTGCCCCTTAATCTCCTTTCATTGGATAAAAATCCACTTCCATTCTTGAATTTGATTCCGATCGAAATGGCCCGGGAACAGTATTTTCTACGAGGTTTCTTTAAGTAATAAAGTGACTTTTTAAACATTGGGGGTTACGTACATTCTGTTTACGATTTTTTTTGTTTGCTATGGTACGTGTGTCCCAAACGTAAGTTGACGTTTTCAGCCATTTTGCGTGTTTGGATTATTTTTTCATGGATATTGAGGTTAAACGTTTTTCGGTGTGCTTGGCGATTTGTTTGCTATCGAAAACGATAATCCACGTACTCAATCATGGCTGCTTGCTCGTGATTGTTTTGGCGATAACGAAAAACGATTTTTGGCGAAGGCAACAAAAAGCGCATATACCGGAAGCGCTTCGAGGATTGGAAAAACCGCTGGCACGAGTGTATTATATCTGAGGGGGATTACTTCGAAGAGAACAAAATAGATATTGATGAATAAATAAATATTTTGCTTGAAAAATAAAAAGCCACTTTATTTTTCAAGAAACTCCTCAAACTAAATTCCATTCTGCCCGATAAAACTTGTTAAAAGAATCCCCAGAGAATCTCGTAAATATTCCGCAACAAAAACCCGTTTTGTTTCAAAAGAAAAAAATTTGAGTTCGAACGGCGGTTTCATTTTACGACTAATTTTCTTTCGCCGACGAGATTTTTCGGGATGGGGTAGGAAACCCGAACTTCGAATGACCAGAAAGCTCAAAATCCCGAATTTGAATATTCCGAAATTTTTGGGTTTGTTTGGGTTTGTTTAAAATCAAGGGTTTTAAATTAAACTAACGAACCCAAACAAACCCAAACAAGCTTCGTGCTTTTGCTGGCATGACCTTTAAGAAATTTCTAGCTTCAGAATTTTAAGCCTTCTGGTAAATCAAAGTTCGTGTTTCCTACACAGCCCCGATTCTTCAGATATACCAACAAATATTATAAATCGTTTCATTTCTGTTACAAAACATGAAAAATTCTCAGGTTTCACTACGATATGAAATGTACCCCCGTGCAAAAACTTTTGGACGAGAAAAACCCTTAGTACGATTTATAGATAGCCGGCTTGAATGACGAAACGATAGCGCACGTTTCGTGATCCATTTTGCAATTGCGCATGCGCGATCGATCGAACGAATTATCGGCATCGGAGGTCGTAATCGTCGCTCTCCCTCTTATCAGCATCGGGTATCGATCACTCGTCCTCCGACAGATGGCGACTCAGCGCGGTATCCGAGCGCTCGCCAATCGGCATTTGCGTTTGTCGAGTGCGGGAAAAATTTGGCGTTTCGACGGAAGCTATTTCGAGACTGATTATTCGATAAAGTATTCTCTCGAACATTCGAAAAGTCGAAATGTTCTCGATGATCGAGACTCTCTCTTGCCCCCTTCCTCCTTTTCCATTTTTCGTTGGTTTGAATATGAAAAAAAAAAGAAAAAGAGAAACACTCTATTAAGGGGACTCGGTCTAAGTGGATTATACAGAAACGTATATATCGAGAGGGTAAAATGTACACAAAGTTTGTTACTCCGCGGAATAAAATAATTCGGCGTTGTCGACGTAGGAGACGATCGAGAGGGTCGTTTACGTAAGTGCTGCAGCATATTATCGTCCAGACTAGCTAGAGCTTCTCGTCGTTTGCTCGCCCCGAAAATTACCCGTCCGCTAACAAAGTACGGAGATCCATGCTTCGTTTGGATTTCATCCGTGTACGTGTGGTGACCCGGGTATACGAGTGTGTCCGTATTTATATTTTATGTCAGTCTCTTTCGGAGCTCGCGTGTCCCCGGAAACCCTAAAATTCGAGTTTCGCACTACCGTTTTCTCTCTCCCTCTTTTTCTCTCTTTCGTACTCTCTCTTTCTTTCGTACTGTCTCTGGGGTTCGGAGAGGAAGATATACGTTGGCTTTCCGATGCTGGGCTGTCGCCAACTCGCTCCGATGCCTTCGCTATTCCTCCGCGCTTCCGATGCGCTTACGACACGAGATCGCGAAAAACCGAAGTGGAGTAATAGCTGAATATACCTCAACGTCGTTTCGGCTTTACGTTCGCCTCCACCATACATTTGCGTGTTTCGTACACGTTCGCGCGTGTACATTTACGATCATGTTTCTGCGGAACGAAGAATACAAAAAAAAAACACGAATAAATAAAACGAAGAACAAAAAATCGAAAGGAAAAAAAACAAACACGAAATCGGGTTATCGTTTTCGTCCGAAAACGTGATGGTTTATCGTTTTCCAGCTGTAACGCCTTCCGGGCTCGGAGTTCGCGTACTCGTAGCTTGTGAACCGCGAATGGGCTGGACGCCTGATGGATCCTTGAGAAACATCGAAAAACGCGCTTTTTCGAGCTCTCTTTTTGCGATTTTTCGCGCTTTCGAAAGTACGACAAAACGACGAAAAAACTTACTCAAAAAGACTCACGTACGTATAGATTATTACAGAAGAGACAGGGGACTCGAATTAAAGATTGTCAGTGGTAAAGGCTCGGAGAAACGGAACGAAAAGAACCAGCGACAATGTTCGAAAAAGTAGCACGAGTGAAGAATGAGAACGGTAGAAAATCGTAGAAGACAGTGAAGGAGTATCATCAGCGGTTGAAGATGTCTTCAGTGGTACAGAGATTTTGGCACCAATCTCGAAAGATTTTTCTCGTAAGGAGAGTGATTTTTTTTCTCCTCGCAATTCTTTCAGTTCTTCCGGAAGGCAAAGGACGTCGTGAGAAATATAGTTCTCGTTGGTTTTTGCATCCGTATCTCTCGGTTATTTTCGTTTATTTTCCGAGTGCACCAAAACACGAAACTTTTTCATTGATTTATCAACCTAATTCAAAGGCAATCTCAGTGAACGTTGTACCTAGGTGGGGTTGGATGGTCCGTTCCCTAAATGGGTGGTAACCTTCGATGCTTCTCGAGAGATTTCCAAGAGGAGGGGGGGGGGGGGTTGGGGGGATTCGTCATACCCAAGGAATTCATGAACAATCGATATTGGATCCGGTAGCTTCGTGTCCATTACGAATCCCCGATACTATGGCGTACGTCATTCCGAATTCTGGCTCCGGCGGTGTCGTTTTGTGGTTGAGATTCCCTTGACGCTACGACGATTGACCCCGATCTAAACTACGAGAATAAAATTCTATGCGGATATTGCCGAGCTTGCAGTCCCTCTTCGATCATATCGCTGTTGGAGTTTTCGTTTCTTTTTTTTTTTTTTTTCGCGATCGAGAATCTGTCCAACGTTTCGCGTTGCGTTGGATTAAACGAATCGCGACGATGACGCTGTTTCTCCTGGTAGTTTGATGCTCAGCTGCTACCACAGCTTCCTTCACCTAGCTTTGCAAATTGGTTGGCTCCATGCAAATTTTCAGGATTCGGACGGGATTGCAGAAAGTCTCGATGGTGGGTAGGGGCCAAAAGGGGTCACAGCAGGTTTCCCGTTGACCAAGTGTTTACCCCTGATACACGTGTAGGGTGAGCCCACATTGTGTACTCTCCTGTCCTACCTTTTTTCGTTTTGTTTTTTATCCCTACTTTTCTCTCTGGCGAACCGGTAGAAGTCTCTTTCGTATAGGATTCTTGGATGTGTGCGATCTCCAGACACACAGACCGGTGTCCGGTTTGTGCGAAATGCATCAAGGACGAGATTAGCCAAGCAGGACGAAGTTGCCTCGAAGAGAAGAGGGATAGAAGGTGACCGGTCTCGAGGGGTTACCTCCCTCTCTCTTTCTCTCTTTGTCCGACTTTTCTTTATGCTTCTCCTGTCTTTTCTCGCAGTCGGTACACTCTGCAGCATTGCTCCAGGCTTGTTTCAATCTCTGGTGGAAGTCTCGCGTCGCTGGACTGGGGAAAGTGCATAGGAAATGAAGAATGGGTAGGACCAAGCTGGAAAGGCCGCCGAGACCTTTTTTTCTCGTTGGGCATCAATAATTAAGCCTCCCAATGCAGCGCAGCTCTTAACTGGGAGGGGGGAGGGTAGGAAAGAGAGAGTTGGAGGTCCAGCTGAAATCTCTTCCTATGGATATCCGCAACGGAATATCTATACGTGTTCCGTACGTGCTGATACAACGGAAGCGAGCTCTGATTCTCGCTTTTCTCCTCGATCGCTCCGTCGTTTCTCTTTTTTTTTTTTGACGTTTTTCTTTTCCTCTTTTTTTTATATTCTATCCTCGAACTACAAACACTTTATTCCTCCTCGTTGCCTTATCTCAAGCCCTCCCCCTCCCCCCTCTTCACCCCACACTCGTATAAACTTTATAACCGTGCTGCTTGAATTTTTCTGCGCGATGAGTCCAGGCGCGCCAGGCTCGTTCCTCCCGAAACGGAAGTAAAGATTGAAAGAAGCGAGGGAAAAAAATGAGAAAAATAAATCGACGTACCCCCCGGGGGAATCTGTGCGAAAGGGGCGGGGGTAACGGCGAGTCTGATAGAAAGGGCAAAATAGAGAGAGAGACAGAGAGAGAGAGAGAGAGAGAGAGAGAGAAAGACATAGCAGGAGAGCAAAGAAGGTACAAAACAAGTTTTAAGTATTTATTTATGTCTCGAAAAGTTTCGTCGCCTAGTAAGCTCCGAAAGTTTACGAGACTAAATTCTATACCGTACTTATGGAATATATCCGCGAAGAGGGAAGTGACAGAGAGGGAAGTGTATAAAAAGAGAGAGTTGTCGGACAAGAGAACGATATATTTATGCAGTGGGAAGCAAAGGAACGAGGAAAAAAAGAAAAGGGTCGAGAATTTCTTTGCTCCTTTCACGGAGGATTTTTTTTTTCAATGTGCCAGCGGTTCGGAGCCGGTTGGAATTCTTGGCTGGTCAATCGCTTTCCTACGGGAGTTTGATTAATTCGTTTGGACGTTGATTGGAACTATCCTGATGCGAAACCAGGCTATCATCGTGATGTTCAATCCTGCCTCCCCCCCCCCCTGCCGCGGATCTCTTTCGTTCCAATCTCAACGCTTACTACGACTGTTCGCAAACCGCGATGGTTATCCACGTTACGATCATTGCGTATAATGAGACAAGAGAGAGAGAGAGAGAAAACAAAAGGAAATAAATCGGTCGCGTCCTGTATATGTAATCCGCTGGAACAAGCACAAATCCCGAAAGCAATGAAGAATGAGTTCATCTCCGTAAATGTAACACGTACCGAGGCGAGTTAAACTTCACATCCTTCTTAAAGCAAACGCCGTGCTCGCCTCGTCGTATGCGAACGTAATACTCGACGGCAATTATATGCGCGCCCCCGAGGCAGCAGTTTCGCTACTTTGAACGTCGTTCTCGCTGGACACCCGCTCGCGTATTCGCCATACTCCGGCGTTTCCTCCACCGGTGATACTTCTCCAACGCAGCGATGACGATCACTCGAATCGTGAGTTGCATCATCGAGCGTTTCGCTCCTCCGGCGTTTCAATTTGAAAATTTGAAAATTCAGCTATAACTCGATCTCGAATGAAGACACTTCCGGAATAAAGGAGATGGATGACAATCCATTAAAAATTACCCCACGTCCTATAACAAAGTGACGTATCTCAGAAAAAGGATAAAAATGTATAAAAAAAATATAGCATACTCCCTAACTTCATTTTTTTACATCTTCATATGGAAAAATCGCTTGAAAAATAGTTCAGGCGCTGTTACGAAAAATTCGTTTGTATGAGTATTTATGGACCGATTAAAACAATTATTTTTTATTTGAAAGGGTACCCCCAAGGTAGTCCCACTGCCATAAAGTCAGGTCTCCGGTCTCCAGGATCCCGGAGAAATGAAAGTACAATCTCAAAATAAGCTCATTTTTGTACGTTATTAGTTTTTCACTCTCTTCTTGTTTCTTTTGACTTATTGCATTATGATGAGATAGAAACGTCAGTGCTAACGAAATAGAATTGAAATGTTTTTTAGATAGTATATGTTTTTTCTTTAGAAAAATGTTTTTTTTTCTTTGTATCTTTAAATTCCCAGTCCACTAATTTTTTAAACTAAATCACCAGAAGCGCCTTTTTTGATTATACATAAAAAAAAACAATTTAAGTATTATTATATAGTATTCAAAGTAATATTTTAATTCTGTATAATAATATAGTATAGTGTTAGTATAGTATTCAAACATTCAAGCTCAAGCTTTTATTCTCACGTTTTTGTAATCGGATGAATAAGGAGATAATCCTCAGTTGATCGTTGATTGAACAAAATAAATGTAATATATTGAAAACTACCTTAATAGAAAAAAATGAGCTTATTTTTTTATACATTTTTATCTTTTTTTTGAGATATGTCACTTGGTTATAGGTCGTGGGGCAATTTTAATCCATCTCCTTTTGGAATGAGAACTCGAGGTGATTGGTATTATGATTAGACGATGAAAACGTGGGATAAAGGTTGGATATGATAATGATGGTTTTAGGATATGTGAGGATGTAGAAAAAGTTTATTCGAACGTTAACGTTAAGGGCATGACGAACATCGACACAACCTCAAAAATGTTCGAAATCCGTTTTCTCGTAGTCTATTAAGTTTACGGTGAAAAATCGAGTCCTTGTAGAATTCATAGAGACAGATATAAATGCTTGAATTTTACGATAAAAATCTTTCGTCCTTGAGAAATTGCGATTAAAAAATTTCGACTATCTTTCTCGCACTCGTGTGTCACGTGGTACGTCTTCGACATGTCCTTAAGGTAGTACTAGCGGATTGACTTGTCAACAGTATATCTATATTTTTTTATTCTGATAATAGAAAAATATTTTTCTAATGAGGAAGTTCATGCACGTATTACCTTAACTCCAAAAATTCGTTGCAAGTTGATAAGCTCGTTAGTTCGTTGAAGTTTCCAACGTGAATACAAGTTGTCGATTAAATATGACGATTTATAGGAAATTGGACACTGTTTTCGTTACTACGTCACATATAACATGTATTTCGAAACTCAATTAGTTCAATCAAATTTCGTTCTCATATTGTTACATTTATCATAAAGTTTCACTTTGATTTCTTATTGAAAGTGAAAAATGACAATTTCCAAGTATGAATTTGTCCCTAAATAAACTATTTATAAAGCTACGTACGAATGGCAACGATTTAGACTGGTAAATCGACCAATTGTCTATCTTGAACCAACTTCGAGCTGTTGAAGTAACGACACTCGAATTTATCGAAATCTACCGTTAAATAAATCGTAGGGAAGGTTTTATCAGCTGATAAGATCATTAGCGAATTTTTAATTAAACGCGACGGTTGAATCGTTAAGCAACGGGGTCAACTACGTTAATTCACGATAATTAACGAACGAACTTTTCTCCGCTCAGCTTAGCGCAATATCTTCAACGATTCTTTCCTTCGGGTAGGCATATTTTTTTCGCGATGTTCCGGAATTTCCAGTTTTCCGGTTACTCCGCGATTCCTTCCTAAACACGTACATATATATGCATATATAATTGTAGTTTTTTTTTCTTTCGTCGCTCGCAGTCTGAAATAGCGGTTTCGCTCTTTTTTTTTTTTGTTTTTTTTTTTTGTTGACACAGTCTTTCCCTTTCGCTCGATCCTTCGCGTTCTCTCCCTCGTTTCTGTGTCTCTCGACTCCGTTTTGCTGAGCACGTGTTCCACGGGCCTCTAATGCGATCAGGGCCGTACGGATGCGTGGAAAGAATAAATTTCGTTCTCCGGTATGCTCCGGGGTCGCGAAAAACGCGAAGGAGACGCCGCGCACCCATAAAACTCCGGCGACCCTTCGATTCCGCATCATTATACTTTTATATAGGACATTTTCTGCTAACTCGACCAACCTTCGACCCGTGTACGCGCCAATGTTCGATCCATTATTCTCATTGTACTTTTCGTTGAATATCTCATTCGGACAACCGAAACAGAAGGGTGTAAATGTTACGAGCTTTTCTTCGTCAGTGTGTGTGTTTGTGTCTTTTTTTAAAAGATTTTTCATTTTATTTATTTATACACTTTTTTTAAAAGATATTTGTAGAGTCTGTTGGATTCAATGGAGTAATCAAGAAAAAAAGAAAGAACGGAATATATTAAGTTGGTGGATGAGGTCATAGCGTTTTTATATATTCTTTTGTTTTACAACGATTTTTTTTTTACAAAACTATGCTAATCGTCTTTTTGAGTACTTAAATTTTTTATTATTTTTGAGGCTTAGAAATTGAATATCCAGGGGTTTTAATGCAACATTTTCGACGTTGCAAATGTCTCGGCCTGCTCCAGCAGCTTTTTGGCCTCGATGAAAAGTGAAGAAGAGCAGTTATCGAAATTGTTGCTTTTAATACACCATTTCTAAGCTTCAAAAGTAATACAAAAATTTAAGTACTCCAAAGACGATTAGCACAGTTTTGTAAAACAGAGAGAGAGCTCTGTCAAATGAATATTATTGTCAAACCCTTTGTCAAACAGCAAAAAAATATATATATCGTTGTAAAACAAGGAAAAATATAAAAACGCTACCGACTTATATCTCGAACCTAATAAAAGAGGTATTTCGCATTCGAATGAAATACGATCATTTTTCGTTCGGTGACCTTTTTTTTTTAATCGTCAATTTCGTCGGCGACGCGCTCGTTTTCGATCGTTTTCTCGTATCGTGCGTTGTTGTAAAAGCGAGCGCGAGAAAACGGCACGTTTTACGATCGATCGCAATTTTTTTCTTCGTCCGGCGTTCTCCCGATGAGTCACGTGTGTCCTAAGCGCGAGAATATCGGTTACCAAAGACTGGAAGGGCGTGTAAGTCCGTGTACACGTATAACGTATACCGGGTGTTTCAAGAATTACTGACTCACCCGGGATTGGCGGGTTCGTGAAGGTGACCGAAACAATCGTGCCAAGGCGTTTTTCGATCCGTCCATTCGTTTTCAAATTAGAGCGATTTGAATTTCGTATTGTTGTTTGGGTTTGGGTTTGGGTCTGTGTTTGGGTTTGTTTGGGTTCGGGTCTGTGTTTGGGTTTGGGTCTGTGTTTGGGTCTACGTTTGGGTTTGTTTGGGTTCGGGTCTGTGTTTGGGTTTGGGTCTGTGTTTGGATTTAGGTCTGTGTTTGGGTTTGTTTGCGTTTGGGTCTGTGTTTGGATTTGGGTCTGTGTTTGGGTTTGGGTCTGTGTTTGGGTTTGTTTGGGTTCGAGTCTGTGTTTGGGTTTGAGTCTGTATTTGGATTCGGGTCTGTGTTTGGGTTTGTTTGGGTTCGGGTCTATGTTTGGATTTGGGTCTGTGTTTGGATTTGGGCCTGTGTTTGCGTTTGGGTCTGTGTTTGGGTTTGTATGGTTATCCCCTCTCTAGTATCTTGGTGACTAGAAAGAGGATAACTTTTACTGTGAGGTAGATAGGCATTTATGATAGCCCGAACCCGCCAGTCCCCGATGGGTCAGTAATTATGAAACACCCGGTACAGTAATGTAATGGAGTACGGAGGAGGGTTGATTCGGGCCTTGTAGCAAAAGGGCTGCTCCGTTCTCGGTACTGTACGACGTCGCGCCCGCTGCGTTTACTGGGGAGCATTACTTTGTGCATACACGTACATCGTAGCTCACCCCCGAGATGACTGAGCCGAGGTAATAGCCTTCCAATTCGGCCTGTTCCGCTTTTATGACTGTCCACTGAATTTCCTTCGTACGGATCGCCCTTTGAGTCATCCTGGACGGATCAACAGGATTGCAACTGTTGGCGAGGTGGTAAAACATTCGCGAGTTGTTTGCCAAGGGCCAATGAAATCGAATGATCAACGTCTGCACTCCTATGGCATATTCGGGGTTGGGATATTCGCGAAAAATTCAATTTCCGAAAAACACGAAAAAAAACTTCTTTAAGGGCTGATTTTTTTAATAGTCAGATAACTTTAAACTGATGAATAAATATGGCCGTTTGACAGTTTTTGTATTGTTACTATGTCAATCTGTCATATTTATTCTCCCAATAAAAGTTATCTGATGATTAAAAATTAGCCCTTAAGGTAATACGTGCCTGAACTTCCTCGTTAGAAATAAAATTCATTTTTTTGTCCACTTTAATATAGGAATTCATAATTACGACGACGAAAATTCGACGTACCTTACCGAGAAAATACGATGGTAATTAATTCATGAAATCGATGCATTGAAGACACGACATTTGGGAAATACGTGGAGATCGATCTTTGGAACGGAAATATTAATAGTTTGCGATTAGATACGAATTATGCAAAAAGCGGAAATTGTCAACAAAACTGTCGCGATGATATCTGTTTCATAAAAAATATAGGCGACCGGAAGTTGGGGGGAGATATTATCGATTGAAGCGATTAATTTTTAAGCGTTAAACAAACGACGTTCGTAATGTTTTTCGCGAACAGCTTTATAAAATCGCGATTGATAAGACTACTTGAGTCAAACTGATTGCTATCTTGGACTTTATTTTTGATAATAATAATTAAACACTTTTGTTAGACTTTTATCAACGTTTATCAGACGTTTATTAAATTATTCTTCTTATTTTTTTCTTTTTTTCTAATTTTTTATTTTTTTCTTTTTCTTTATTTCTTATTTTTTATTTTTCTCATTTCTTATCTCTAACTTCTTATTAAATTATCAGACTTCTTAAATTATTATTTTCTGATAACGAATATTATCATTCTTAGGGGATTTTTTTTTATTTTCAGACTAAAAAAATTGTCGATATACCGTTGACTAGTAAATCCACTAGACTACCTTAGAAGAAAACTGCAGTCGAGTAGGACCGACGGATGGAGGATGTATCAAGGATGATAAAGAGGATCCGAAGAACACGTCGTCCTGTACCGCTCCTCCGGAAAAGAAATGGGTACAGCCCCCACATCCCTGGTTCGTCCGCTTCGAGCCATGATCTCCGGAATGAACTTTCCCGTGAGAGCTTACGATCGTAAATCGAAAGGACGTCATTTGGCGTTCGACCGGTCACGTTTCTGCTGCTCCATGGTTCTTGTGTTTTTTTCTTTTTTCGTCGAATCGTAAGAGAGTTTCTCCGTTCCAAAAACGTATCTCGTTTTCGTCTCTTCTCGTTCGATCGTCCCTCTTTTCGAACTCTTCTAACGTTCCTCCCGTGTCCTTGACCACTCCGATTCAAAACGATTCGAAAAAAAGACGATTCAACGTTTTTCTTTTTCACGAAAAATACTCACAGGTATTTTTACGATCTCGAAAATGAGATAACTGGAAAGTCCAATGACGCCTATATTCTTCACGGTTTGATGCAGTCGTTTCCCCTCGCTAATCAATCCCGTTTAATATCCGCTCAAAAATCGAATCTCCGAAGAAAATTACGAAAACGTTGAAAATTAGTCGTTCCCTGTGTCGCGAAGTACGCAGGGGGAAAAATAGAAAAGAAAAAAGGGGATCGAATACGAGATAGGGGCGACCCTAGCGGCCCTTCGGTTCGGTCCGCCTGACCTCGATTGCCCTCCTGAACTTTGGCCTCTCTTTCTCTCTCTCTCTCCCTCTTAAACTATCCTCTCTTTGATCTCTTCACTTCCGTTTGTTTAAACCCATCAAACCGCATCACCGGATTTTCCAAAAATTGTAAACTTGTCAAATCGGCGATTGGGATTCGAACCAGGATTATTAGCAGCTGATATTTTTTATACTCGAAACGCTGTCTATGGGAAAATTTTGAAAAGTCCTGTAATCTCTTCCTTTCCGGTACTTCATCCAACTAGTTATCCTCTTTGTTTCTCATCACTCTTCTCTTCTGGACAAACCATGACCAGTCTCAACGTTGATTTTACAAGCAGGTTCCGCGGGAACATTGTGTCGTACATGGCTCGAAGGTTATGTACGGTGTAGCCGTAATAGCTACGTACAACATTGCTACAATGCTTTCTCTCTTGCACTCCCTTTGACATTCCACTTTCGTCCCCCTGTCGAGCCTCCTCCTTTTTTCCTTCCCTCCTTATTCTTTTCTCGTCTAGCCTACATATCCGGACTAGGCTATCGAGCCAGTAGTCACGCCGCTATTCTTCCTTATCCCCTTCGCGCAACCCCCTTCCTCGAACCGTGCAAACGCGATACCTGTTTCCCACTTTTCATCCTCGCTCGCACAGGTCGCCGGAAAATGAATTGCAAACTTCGAGAGAGCTAGAACGGAAAGAATGATTCGATGCAACCTCACATTCAGGGTCACAACCCTGATCAAATTTTACCATGGTCGTTTTTTACCCAAGATAAATTTTACTCTTAATTATCGACTAAATCCTTAGAACCCTCCGGCCTCCATCCTTGAACCAACTGTCAAATGTCAAAGTTGAATCGATCGAGGGTGTGCCTGAATTTTTTCAGATTTTTCTCACTCTCAATTATTGAGATATGAGGGACGGATAACGATCTTAGCAAAAAATGAAACCAAACGTTTTTGACGATTTCTTTTTTCGGAGTATAATAAAAGAAACGAGAATTATTTTTAGAGTGATTATTCAGCATTTAAAGCGATACGAGAATTGAAAGGCTTAACATTTTCCTTCAAAAGCTTATCATTTTTTAAGATACCTGAAATATCATTTTTGGGCTGTAAAAAAATTGTTTAAACAATAAAAAACGACTTTTACAAAATCTTCGAATATTTTTACTCCTTGAGGAAGTTATTTACAGGTGCTCAGATGTTTATTAAGATTATCTATATTAGGTTTTATATAAATTAGTTCATTGATTACGGATCACTGAATTCTGGTTGAAAATCGGGGCTGTGACGGAAACCCGAACTTCGATTAACCAGAAGGCTCAAAATTCCGAATTTTAATAGTCCAAAACTACAAATTTCGTAAAGTTTTACGAAATTTGTTTGGGTTTTGTTTGAGTTCGTTGGTTTGATTTTAAACCCCTAATTTTGACCAAACCCAAACAAACCCAAACATTTACGAAATTTGTTGTTTCAGTATATTTAAATTCGGAATTTTGAGGCTTCTGATCATTCGAAGTTTGGGTTTCCTACCCGACCCCCCAAAATCAGTATAAGAAGATTCACTACGACTATGAAACCCAAACAAACCCAAACAAAATGACAAAACGCAATTTCATCTCGCGTCTCTCTCGTTCCCATTCCAGGCTCTCTTTTTCCATTGTTCTCGGTGCGGCGCATAAGTCTGCAAAAAAGGCAGTACCTGTGTCAATGAGGAGTTGCCAGACCAGTATCTCGTTGCAGCGTTGAGCTCGAACGCTGCAGAAGAGAAGGAAGGAACGTACGAGGTAACAAGGGGTGAAGAAAGTGGCGAGCGTGCACAGGGAACAACACAAGATGGAATTGGAGAAAGAGTGAACGAGAAGAGTCGTCTTCATTGTGCTCATATACCGTATGCAATTCCGGTTGACCATCGTCCAAAACGAGACGTACCTATCGTGGATCCTCGTGACGTAGCTCGGCTACGAATTCTCCCTCGAGAGAGAGAGAGAGAGAGAGAGAGAGGCTCTGGCTCCAGAGATAATTCGAATTTCATAGTACGCTTTTTCATGTCTATTTTGCTTTTGACTCGCCTCACTGGTTCGCACATTTTCACATCCATCATTCTGCGGAGAGTCTGCGAATTTCTCCGAGACTTGATCCTCGATTATGTCGATGAGAATGCATAATTAATTATATGGAATTAATGGAAGTTAAATATCGTAAGAAACTTTTTATTGAAATAACGTTTAATTGAATTATATTAAATTAATGAAATTTGAGAATTACGTGAAATTTTGTTGAAATAATGTTGAAGTGTATTTTATAAAGTTACTGTAACTTTTAAAAATAGTAGGTACACTTTTTTTTTTTACGTTGTTAGAACTGAATGTTTCATCATGATGGAAAATAGTCGTGAGATGTGAAATCTGAAACTTCGTGAATTTGGAACTGAATTTTTCGTCAGTACGAAAACTGAAATTTCATGAATTTGGAACTGAATATTTCATCGATATGAAAACAAACATTACGAATTTTTAACTGAATATTCCATAAATATGAAAACAAACATTACGAATTTTTAACTGAATATTTCATAAATATGAAAACAAACATCACGAATTTTTAACTGAATATTTCATAAATATGAAAACAAACGTAAATTTGGAACTAAATATTTCATAAATATGAAAAAAAACACTATGATTTTTTAACTAAATATTTGATCAATACAAAAAATTGTAAAAAATATAAAAACTGTAAATGCAGATCAGGCAAAAATCAGTACCAGTTTCCCTACCGATGTGAACATTCAATAATTAGCTTAAAGCTCTCCAGTCGATTGGTAAATGACGAGACCAATTTTGAATTGCGTCAGCGCTATAATTGACAAAACCAACACACACGGGTAATCGCAGGAATTTTTGTACGAGAAGATTGCAGTGATGTCATTCTCCGGGGTTCGTACATCGTTCAAAATTTATTCTATGCCAAAGAAAAAAAAAAAAAAAAAAAAAGGAAATATAAGTTAAAACTCTGGTATTACGGGCGACGACGTTCACCCGGTGGTTTTCACTACGATCGTCGGACCGTGAAAACAGTCGCGGAGTGACGCATCGATCTTACCCGTCGACGCGATACTCGTCCATTTTATACATTGTACGTACTCCTCTACCGCAATGTATAAATTAACAAACTCCCGATGGGGCCGAGCGCATTCATTACATTTTTTCTCTCTCTCTCTTTTTTTTCTTTTTTCCGTTATTTTTTTTTTTTACACGCCGCAAAGTTACTCCGTCGCGTTACCGTTCATTTCAACGCGACACTGGCAAGACACGAGGCGGAAACTGCGAGCGTTTTCACACCGCCGAGGGACCGTTGAATGTCGAGGACAATAATTGTCATTGATGCCGACTGGGCGCACCTTCGTTGAACGGACTGGCGCAATGATCACTGTCGCTCCGTGAGACGAGATTTTTTTTCTACGAAACTCCGGTGCCGAAGCGTTTTTTTTATTATTATTTTTTTTTATTAACAATTCTGGACTTCGTTCAATTACAGATGGGGTTTTTTAAATGATCGAATCGATTTCTTAATCCTGTGTAACTAAAAACCTCCATTTTTTATTTGTTGGCGAATTTACACTCGTAAATTCGTAAAAAAATTGAAATTTGACGTATAATAAAAATATATAGGTATAGATATTCCGAAAAATTCTGAAAAAATTCCAGGCGATTTATGAATAAAATACGCAGTTTTTGTATCCCTAACAATTTCTCTTAAAACCTATCGTTCTTGGGTTATTTAGAATTTTGCAAAGTTTGTCGTTTTTAGCAAAAAATGAAATAACTCCCCAAAAAATAATCGCAAAAAATTTTTTAAAAGAGCAATATGGAGCTTCTGTGTACCCTTTAAAGTTTTTCTCAGTAAAAAAAAATCAAAAAATTTTCTTAGAATCGGCGCCGAACTCGGGATGGTCGAAAAAAGGCCTTAAAACGGCCACGTACCAAAGTCCGTATCGGGTAGAACAAAAGAATTGAAAAAAATATTTAAATATAGTAAATTGAAGCCTGATATATCTTCTTTAAAACGCCGCTTTGGATTTTCGTTTATTTTTTTTTTTTGCAGAGTTATCAAACTTTAAGTGCGGGAAAAAATATCGACTGGTGTATCCAAACTTTTGAACGGTAGTGTATATATATATATATAAATACAAAAAAAGAAATACGTATTTTTTTATTATTTTGAATTGCAACTAAAAGCTTTTCTTTTTTTGTGTTTCATCGAAAGACAACAGTATAGGTTAGATTGTACGACACGTGAAAACGGAAAATTATAAATATTAGGTTGGGGAATAAGTTCGTAGCGTTTTTATGTTTTTCTTTGTTTAACAACGATTTATTTTTGGCTGTTTGACAGAGTGTATAATATTTATTCGCTGGAGCTCTTTCTGCTCTACAAAACTATGCTAATCATCTTTTTTATTTTTATTTGCAATTAAATCTTTTATTACTCAATCTTTTACGTGCAATTTAATCTTCTATTATTTTTGCTGCTTAGAAATGGAATATCCAGGAGGTAAAAAGCAACATATTCTAAACTTGCTTTTCGCATTCTTGACAACATTTTTGACGTTGCAAACGTCCCGGGCTGTTTCAGCAGCTTTTCCGCCTCGATGAAAAGCGAACACGAGCAGGCTTTAAATATTTCAAAAAAGTTGTTTTAAATATTCGATTTCTAAGCTTTAAAAATAATAAAAAATTAAATTACTCAAAAAGAAGACTAGCCCAGTTTTGTAGAGCAGAAACACCCCTATCCAATGAATATTAATACTTTGTCAAAAAAAAAAAAAAAAAACAAAGAATCGTCGTAAAACAAAAGTAAATATAAAAACGTTACGAATTTCTTTCCCAACCCAATACTTTGACGATTAAGGAATTATCGAGACCGCTGTTTCGTAACTTTTCGAAAATAGAGAATAATCAAGAGGACAACGATGACGTCATCGTCGAATAATGCAGAGGGGATTAGAACGATGACGCAGCAGACGTATATAAAGTTTTCCTCGGTTTAATAGGCCTTTACGATTTCATCTTTCGTTCTCATCAGTACTGCGGCATAAACTCCCCCTTCTCTTTCCAAACTTTTGTTTTTCCTTTTCTTTTTTGGCTTCGTATAAAGAAGTCCCGTTGCCCGGGAACTTTGTCATCTCTTCACTCGAGGGTTAACGACGAGATTACGGACTTTCTGTAACGCGTAAGATCTCCGATATGAAAATAGGGTCTCCCCCCCCCCTCCCAGCGCCCCCTACCAACCGTTCTTCGCGATACTCCTCGTGGAAAATTGTCGTGGAAAATAGCTAATTTCCTTGGAAAATCTCGTTAGCTCGCGTCGACGAAGTTTAAGGTCGAGACATTGTTCAAGTAATTATGACGTACAGAATATGTATACACGCGTATGGGTACTCGTCCCAACGTATACCCGCATATTACGACAGCGAGAAGCCTTCTATTGGGTCATCAAGGCGAGACCGTTGCGTTTGTACTTTCCACGTACACCGATCATTCGAAAGCTCAATTATGAAAAAAACTGTATTCACCGATGTTACGGTTTATACAGGGTGTGGCGTAAGTAATGGATAACCTTGTATTGTCGGATAGGTGTCTAAAAAAAAATTACGAACTCCCTCTGACTCAACTACTCTTTTGTCATTTTTTTCTCATTTTTAGGAAATTTACTTTTTCTGTTCACTTTATCGGCCACCATTCATTTAAAAAAAGGATTTTTACAGTCTGGAGTTGAATGTAAAAATCCCCTTTTTTTTCATGAATGGTGGCCGATACAGTGAATAGAAAAAGTAAATTTTCTAAAAATTAAAAAAAATTATCACAAACAGTAGTTGAGTCAGAGGGAGTTCGTAATTTTTTTTATTTCGTAATTTTTTCGCTGCACCCTGTATATTGAAATCGAAAAATTGTACTTTCCCTAACTTGTCCGTTCCAAAGCATATCAGACAACGGTCTACTTGGAGTACGATCGTGTTATTGGTCTAAGACAAGGGTTTTCGATCATTTCGTTTGTTTGATTAACAATACTGAAATTCACGAATCATAGAGCTGATTCAAGGATCGTCTTAGTGGGAAATTTTCAAAAAATCGTTTTTTTTTGCATTATGATTGCTATTGTGCATTTTTAACGTCATTCTCTATCGCGCCATGGAAGCTTTTTTTAAAATCTTCCTATTTTTTTTTTACGAAAAACTGTCAAATAAAGCGCTAAATTTGATACTATTTTTTTAAACGCCGCCATTTTGTCAAATTGAAAAAAACCTCGGTAGCGCGATAGACAATGACGTTAAAAATGTTCCGTCAAAATTGGAATTAGATATCTTCAAAACTCTTCCTTTGAGAGTGGAGACCGTTTTGAATTTATTTTCCTTACTTATTTTTATTGGAAGGGCAAAATAATTTTTGTTAACGAAAAGATAATTTTTTTCAACGAAAAAATAATTCTTTTTAACGAAAACATAATTCTTTTTAACGAAAAAATAATTCTTTTTAACGAAAAAATAATTCTTTTTAACGAAAACATAATTCTTTTTAACGAAAAAATAATTCTTTTTAACGAAAAAATAATTCTTTTTAACGAAAAAATAATTCTTTTTAACGAAAAAATAATTCTTTTTAAC